>SJYT01075646.1:871086-1065796 GCA_006410635.1 Cephalophus harveyi
TTATTAGTTACCTATCTTACATATAGGAGTGTGTATATGTCAATCCCAAGCTTTAAATGTATCCCTCCTGCTTCTTCCCCACTGGCAACCGTATTTTTGGTTTCTACATCTGGCACTCTGTCTTTGCTTTGTAAATACGCTCATGTGTACTTTTTTTTTTTTAAAGATTCCACATGTAACTGATGCCATATGACATTTGTCTTTCTCAGTCTAACTTCACTCAGTATGACGATCTGTAGGTTTATTCACGTTGCTGCAAATGGCATTGTTTCATTGTTTTTTTATGGTTGAGTAGTATTCCATTTTATACATGTGCCGCATCTTCTTTATCCATTCTTGTGTTGGTGACTACTTGGAAGAAGTGAAAGTGGTAGTCACTCAGTTGTTTCTGACTCTTTGTGACCCCATGAACTGTAGCCCACCTGGCTCCTCTGTCCATGGGATTCTCCAGGCACAAATGCTGCGGTGGGGAGTCATTTCCTCCTCCAGGGGATCTTCCCAGCCCAGGGATGGAACCCACGTTTCCTGCGCTGCAGGTGGTTCTTTACTGTCTGAGCCACCAGGGAGGCCCGATGGGCCCTGAGGCTGCTTCCAAGTCTTGGCTATTGTGAACAATGCTGCGCTGAACTTTGGGTGCATGTGTCTCTGAAGTGTAGTTTCTTCTTCCCCCAGGGGTGGGATTTTAGGATCTTATGGTCTTTTGTTCTTTCTTTTCCTTCTTTCCTCACTGTTTTCTTTTACCAGGCATTTTTTAAACTGTGATTTAGCATTTAAATCAGACATTGAGTAAAGCAAGTTATCCTCCATAATGTGGATGGGCCTTATCCAATCACTTGAAGACCTTAAAAGTAGACTGAGGTCCTCTTAAATGAAGGGATTCTTCTCCTGGGTCCTTTGAACTCAAGACAGCAGCATGAACTCTTCCTGGATCTGCGGACTGCTGGTTTGTCCTGCAGATTGTAGATTTGCCAGACTCTACAATCTCGTGAGCCAGTATTTTATAATAGTCATTAATCCATCCATCCATATCCTGTTGGTTTAGTTTCTCTGGAGAACCGTGACTAATGCAGGGGCCATGAGCTGTGGAACCATATGATAAAAGAGTATTGCACTGTCTCTTTTCCCTCATGGAAGTTGTCATCTTAATCACTGCTGCTGCTAAGTCGCTTCAGTCGTGTCTGACTCTGTGCAACCCCATAGATAGCAGCCCACCAGGCTCCCCTGTCCCTGGGATTCTCCAGGCAAGAACACTGGAGTGGGTTGCCATTTCCTTCTTCAATGCATAAAAGTGAAAAGTGAAAGTGAAGTCGCTCAATTGTGTCCGACTCCTAGTGACCCTGTTGAACCGCAAGGTTCCGCCCTGGAGTCCGTCGCCCAAGACCACCAAGACACAGGATCGATGCAAATAGCAAGAGGATTTATTGAACCGGCGCGCCGGGGTTCTGTCCTCCTCAAGCAAGGAGCGAACCCCGATGACAGTTACAGGACAGTTTTTAAGCACAAAAACCACATTGGGCGGGGATATATCATGATTGGTCACAATAATGCTGATCTTTGCAAGGATAAGCTCGTGAGGGTCTGGTGATATTATTTTTTACAATCTGCAGTTGACACACAGTTTACACAGCTTGTTTTTCTGACTCTCTGGAAAGTCAAACCTTCCAGGTCAGGGTCTATGAGTCACAAACCCTCCAGGTCAGGGTCTGTGAGTCACAAATAACAGTGATAACCTTTCAGTTGGCCTGTAAGGTCCCTAAATCTTACAGGTTACTTCCTCACAACCCCATGGACTGTAGGCCACCAGGATCCTCTGTCCATGGGATTTTACAGGGAAGAGTACTGGAGTGGGTTGCCACTGCCTTCTCCCATCCTAATAGAGGAGAGGATTAAGACAAGTTTTCAAATAACTGATTACTACAGGGATTCAGAGGAGAAGAGTGATGAAGCATATCTTGGAAGAACAGAACTTTGCAAAATTTTTCAGTAAAATGCTCCACAAAAAGAGAATTAATTTCTAACCATTCCATGTGCCATTTTATTTTGGGAGGAAGACGGGTATTTCATTTTAGAAAATTATCAGTTCAGTTTAGTTCAGTTGCTCTGTTGTGTCTGATTCTTTGTGACCCCATGAACTGCATGCAGATTGCCAGGCTTCCCTGTCCATCACCAGCTCTCAGAGTTTGCTGAAACTCATGTCCATCGAGTTGGTGATGCTGTCCAACCATCTCATCCTCTGTCATCCCCTTCTCCTGCCTTCAATCTTTCCCAGCATCAGGGTCTTTTCAAATGAGTCAGCTCTTCACCTCAGGTGGCCAAAGTATTGGAGTTTCAGCTTCAACATCATTCCTTCCAAAGAAATCCCAGGGCTGATCTCCTTCAGAATGGACTGGTTGGATCTCCTTGCAGTCCAAGGGACTCTCAAGAGTCTTCTCCAACACCACAGTTCAAAAGCATCAATTCCTCTGCGCTCAGCTTTCTTTATAGTCCGACTCTCACATCCATACATGGTCACTGGAAAAACCATAGCCTTGACTAGATGGACCTTTGTTGGCAAAGTAATGTGTCTGCTTCTTAATATGCTGTCTAGGTTGGTCATAGCTTTTCTTCCAAGGAGCAAGTGTCTTTTAATTTCATGGCTGCAGTCACCATCTGCAGTGATTTTGGAGCCCAAGAAAATAAAGTGTGTCATTATTTCCATTGTTTCTCTGTCTATTTGCCTTGAAGTGATGGGACCAGATGCCATGATCTTGGTTTTTTGAATGTCGAGTTTTGAGCCAGCTTTTTAACTCTCCTCTTTGACTTCCATCAAGAGGCTCTTTAGTTCCTCTTTGCTTTCTGTCATAAAGGTGGTGTCATCTGCATATCTGAGGTTATTGATATTTCTCCCAGCAATCTTGATTCCAGCTTGTGCATCATCCAGCCTGGCATTTCGCATGATGTACTCTGCATATAAGCTAAATAAGCAGGGTGACAATATACAGCCTTGTCGTATTCCTTTACCAATTTGGAGCCAGTCTGTTGTTCCATGTCCAGTTCTAATTGTTGCTTCTTGACCTGGATATAGGAGGCAGGTCAGGTGGTCTGATATTCCCATCTCTTTAAGAATTTTCCACAGTTTGTTGGGATCTACACCATCAAAGGCTTTGGTGTAGTCAATAAAGCAGAAGTACATGTTTTTCTGGAATTCTCTTGCTTTTTTGATGATCCAGTGGATGTTGGCAATTTGATCTCTTCTTTCCTCTGCCTTTTCTAAATCCAGCTTGAGCATTTGGAAGTTCACGATTCACGTACTGTTGAAGCCTGGCTTGGAGAATTTTGAGCATTACTTTACTAGCGTCTGAGATGAGTGCAATTGTGCGGTAATTTGAACATTCTTTGACATTGCCTTTCTTTGGAATTGCAATGAAAATTGACCTTTTCCAGTCCTGTGGCCCCTGCTGAGTTTTCCAAATTTGCTGGCATATTGAGTGCAGCCCTTTCACAGCATCATCTTTGAGGATTTGAAACAGCTCAACTGGAATTCCATCACCTCCACTAGCTTTGTTCGTAGTGATGCTTCCTAAGGCCCACTTGACTTCACATTCCAGGGTGTCTGACTCTCGGTGAGTGATCACACCTTCGCGGTTATCTGGGTCTTGAAGATCTTTTTTTGTATAGTTCTTCTGTGTATTCTTGCCACCTCTTCTTAATATCTCCTGCTTTTGTTAGGTCCATGCCATTTCTGTCCTTTATTTTGCACTTTGTTGCATGAAATGTTCCCTTGCTATCTCTAATTTTCTTGAAGAGATCTCTAGTCTTTCCCAGTCTATTTTTTTCCTGTAGAAAATCATGCACATTAAAAGTTTGTATTCCATTATTAATCTACCCCAACGCTCCTGTTCTCCCTAACCTCCTGAGTAGATCTTTGAGTGAAACCGACTCTTGTGACTGTTGTTCCTGTAGTCCTTTGATTCGTGTCTGCTGGGTGTGCCAGGGGTGTTTGCATATCGTTTAGCGGTGCAGGACTGATGCGGTGGCATTCCTGAGGGGCGCTGAGTGTGTCTTGAGAGCGGGCTTTCATGGTTGTGGCACTCGGGCTCAGTAGTTGCAGTGTGTGGCCCTTGGGCACACAGGCTCAGTAGTTGTGGCTCATGGGCTTACTTGCTCCATGGCATGTGAAATCTTCCTGGACCAGGGATCGAACCTATGTCCCCTGCATTGGCAGGTGGATTTTTATTCACTGTGCCACCAGGCAAGTCCAGAGATGAACATTTATGAAGCCCTTAGTAAATACGACTCGTATCCGACTCTTTGCAACCCCATGGAACTCCATGGAATACAGTCTTTGGAATTCTCCAGGCCAGAATACTGGAGTAGGTAGCATTTCCCTTCTCCAAGGGATCTTCCTAACCCAGGAATCGAACCCAGGTCTCCCGCATTGCAGGCAGGTTCTTTACCAGCTGAGCCACAAGGGAAGCCCAAGTAAATATGACAGAAGGATGTCTTCTCACACATTGCCTCATTTCGTCCCCAGCACAGACCTACAAGGCAGACTTCCTATTTTGCAGATGGAGAAGGTGATCCATGGGGATGTTTATTGTTTCATTCAAGGTCATGGGGACATTAATGAGCAAATGAAGGCTAGTTCTGACTGCATCTCAACTCTGTTACGTTTATAAATCTTGCTGCCTTTTGGGAGGGATCGTAAGTGTGGAAAGTTTTGACCCTAAATGGTGTGTTAGATTTGAGCTTACCCTATGGCTCACCCAACAGGCTCACCCTGTGGAGGTGTCCAGAGGGGCTTAGGAAGAGAGATTTGTACTGAAGATGGAGATGAAGGTAGACGACAGTGTGGAAGGAAGTAAAGAAGTCTGTTAAAGAGGAAAGTCCTCGGTCTGGAGAGTTAGGTAGAAGGCTGAGGGTAGAAACCACAGTTGGGGTGAGGAGGGCATGTGAGAACTATGTAAGGGAATCCATGGGGAGGGAGCATGGTTTTTTTTTTTTTTTAGGGGAAGAAATCAGCAAGGTCAAATGCGGATGAAGGGCCCCCAGTGAGAACTCCTTTTGTTACTTGTATTGGAAGCTATAAAGAGAGAGAATTTCTCCCAGAAGAGGAAACCTTCATTTCCCACTTCAGGATGAAAATTTTGTTTAAAAATATTTTCAAAAATTCATTCATTCTTTTCTTTTTCAAACTCTTTATAATGGAGTACAACAGATTAACAGTGTTGTGATAGTTTCAGGTGGACAGCACAGGGACTCAGCCATGCATGTACATGTATCCATTCTCCCCCAGACTCCTCTCCCATCCAGGCTGCCACCTAACACTGAGCAGGGTTCCCTGTGCTGTACAGTAGGGCCTTGTTGATTGTCCATTTAAATATAGCAGTGTCTGCCTGTTGATCTGAAACTGCCAGTGCATGTATCCCTTCTTCCCCTGGCAACCATATGTTCGATATACAAAGGAATATTACTCAGCCCTTGAAAAGAATGAAATTGCCAATTGCAGCAACGTGGATGGACCTAGAGGTTGTCGTACTGAGTGAAGTATGTCAGACAGAGAAGGAGAAGTATCATATGACTTCCCTTTTGTGCAGAATCTAAAAAGAAGGGATACATGTGAATTTATTTACAAAATAGAAACAGACTCACAAAAACCTTTTTAAAAATAATTTTCCTTTGCATGTGTTATTGCTCGCCTTTATTCTTCCAGACTATATAACTGAAATTTCTTGGCTACTTACCCTGGCTGTGTCTGGGATTACTCACACTGAACAATGCCGTGATGGTTGCCAATGTGTTTTTGCTTACTGCTTCTTGGCCCATCGTTATATTGTCTTCCAGGGATTGGGGATGAGGAAGTTGCAAAAACGAGATCTTCCTTTTTATATCATCTCTTTTTCTGCACATGACATTGTTTTATTGATGACTGGTGAAGGGATATTGTTAACTGTCTTGATTGTAAAAACACAATTTAATGGATCGTCTAGAGCTGGTGCTGTCAGCAGACAAGTTCAGAGCAGGCATCAGTTTTCCGTATGTGTCTACTGACTTGGTCTTATGAAAGGTTGCATTCCCTTCTTGAAGATTCTGGGAGGTTTTGACATTGCTATACTACTGCTTCACAGTAAGCCTGAGATGTCGGTAAAGTTCAGGAGGCATCCCTATGTGTTTTCCACTGTCTTTCCTTATTTTTTCTTAGTTTCCAGATCGGCTTTCCCTGTCCCACAACAGTGGTCTTTATTACTGGGTATATGTGCAAGATGATTTCATGAGGGCGTAGGAAGGGAATTTTAGAATTTCTCTGTTATGCATTTAAATTTCTGTGTACTTCAGTTCAAATAAATGAGGAAAATTATAAACATACACAGAAATTTAAAATGTGCATAATGTATTTGCACAAGAGCACATACATGTAATTTGTATGTTGATTAAATAAGTGATGACACACACTTCACTCTGTTTTGGGTGGGCGTGTTCAGAATGGTTTCGTTGAATGAGGATTCCCATTAAACCTTTTGCACGTTAGTGCCCTGGATAGGGGAAGAAGGCAATGGCACCCCACTCCAGTACTCCTGCCTGGAAAATCCCATGAATGGAGGAGCCTGGTAGGCTGCAGTCCACGGGGTCACTAAGAGTTGGACACGATTTCACTTTCACTTTCACTTTTCAGTTTCATGCATTGGAGAAGGAAATGGCAACCCACTCCAGTGTTCTTGCCTGGAGAATCCCAGGAACGGGGGCGCCTCATGGGCTGCCGTCTGTGGGGTCACACAGAGTCAGGCACAACTGAAGTGACTTAGCAGCAGCAGCAGCAGCAGCCCTGGATAGGAGCGTCCTCATTAATTCTTAGAAGGCACGGCCTGGTGTGTGTTTCACTCGCCTTGTGTGTGGTCTCATAGATATTACTTGGCAGTGATTGTCAAGCTTTTTAAGCTGGTTGCTGTCATACAGGGAACTGATTTACTTTGTGATTGTGTGTATCGGTTTTTTCTGGGCACTTTGATGTATCATTGTTTTAGAAATGTTCTCATGACCTCCCAGGAATCGTCTTTATGTTGAAAGAGGTTGATTATCCTCACTTCAGGGAGGGGCGTATGTGCTTTGTTTAATTCTTTTTCTTCTGCTTTCAGAAATCCAGTGTGCGATGACTTTGGCTGCTTTTTATTTCTCTTCCAATTTGTTATTTGGCCGGGATGAATATTAGTCATTATTCAGCCAAAAGATCTTGAGTCAGCCTTTAAAGTCAGAATTAGGGGGCTTCCCTGCTTGTCCAGTGGCTAAGAATCCGCCTTGCAATGCAAGGGACGTAGGTTCAGTCCCTAGTCTGGGAAGGTCCCATTTGCTACAGGGCAACTAAGCCTTTGTACCACAACTGCTGAGGCAATGCTCTAGAACCCACGAGCCACAACTATTGAAGCCCTCAAGCCCTAGAGCTGCTGCTGCTGCTGCTGCTGCTAAGTTGCTTCAGTCATGTCCGACTCTGTGCGACCCCATAGACGGCAGCCCACCAGGCTCCCCCATCCCTGGGATTCTCCAGGCAAGAACACTGGAGTGGGTTGCCATGTCTTTCTCTGATGCATGAAAGTGAAAAGGGAAAGTGAAGTTGCTCAGTCGTGTCTGACTCCTAGCGACCCCATGGATTGCAGCCCACCAGGCTCCTCCACCCATGGGATTTTCCAGGCAAGAGTACTGGAGTGGGCTAGAAATCACTACAATGAGAAGCCTGCATACTGCAACTGGAGAGTAGCCCTCGCTTGTCAAGCCTAGAGAAAGCCTGCGTGCAGCAATGAAGAGCCACCATAGCCAAAAAATAAACTAATAAATAAATCTTAAAAAAAAAATAAAGTAAGGATTTGTTTTCCATCTTGAATTTCTGGAGTTTGTCTCAGTGGTACTTGTTGCCTTAATTGAATCACCTATTTACTGTAAAAAGAATGCCCAGCAGAGAAAATCTCTTGATGGTTCCCATTATGATATTTATGGATTTTAACTTAAGCAACTTAAAGACTCGTGCAGTTCTTTTTAAGTATAGGGACCATAAAAACTTCTGAATCATCCTGTTAGTAAAGTCGAATTGAGTTCTAAAGTTAGCCGCCCCATAGTTCATTGGAAGGACTGATGCTCAAGCTGAAGCTCCAGTACTTTGGCCCCCTGATGCAAAGAGCTGACTCATTGGAAAAGAATTTGATGCTGGGAAAGGTTGAAGGCAGGAGGAGAAGGGGTGACAGAGGATGGGATGGTTGGATGGCATCACCAATTCAATGTATATGAGTTTGAGCAAACTCTGGGAGACAGTGAAGGATAGGGAAGCCTGGTGTGCTGCAGTCCATAGGGTCTCAAAAAAACGGACATGCCTTAGTGACTGAACAACAAATTAGTGTCTATCTTTCCTGCCGTCCCTCTATCCCCTTTGCCATGCGCCCTATTTGCGCCATTTTTATTATGGTCGCTAGCAG
The DNA here is from genome assembly GCA_006410635.1 of Cephalophus harveyi. Taxonomy (NCBI): domain Eukaryota; kingdom Metazoa; phylum Chordata; class Mammalia; order Artiodactyla; family Bovidae; genus Cephalophus; species Cephalophus harveyi. Next base: position 879,525 of record SJYT01075646.1, read on the forward strand.
AGCATAAGTAACTTGGAGCCTCACCTGAAATCTACCTGATGTTAATAGCTGTCAGCTTCTCATTTCACTCACTCATAGAAAGGTGAAGGGATTGGCCTTAAATGCTACCTTTCTTGGAAGTGGTGCTCAGCCACACTTATTTATACAGTCCAGGCACATTGCACTGTGGTTTGTACAGTTTGGGAACATCAGCCTTGCAGTCAGTGATCTTATTTAAACTATAACCCCAATCTTAAGGTGTGAGTAAGGAGCATAATGGGTATTCCTGCAGCCCTAGGGAGTTTTGGGGGCTGCACTCAAACCTGACTTACATTTTAATTTTGTGGTACCAAACCTGAAGCATCAAGCTTTTACTTTTGTGTGAAATTGTCTATGAATCCATTTATTATTACAGATCCTGGCTTGGTCAGTAAAAGTGTAGTGTGATAGTGTTTTAACCTGTTGCCTCTCATAGGTTATGAGATATGTGGGTTTTTTGTTGTTGTTGTTGATTTTAAGGTCTTTGATTGTAGTATTGGCCACTGTTTGTGTCTCTGTTTTGGTATCCTTCCTGATCTAAGCATTTTGGGAGGATGCTTTTCTTACTTCCTTTTATGGCTGCGTTGGTGTGCTCCCAACTCGGTTCCTTCGGGCTTGAGGCCTTGTGTGGAATGGACACCGAGTTTCCAGTAGGGCCGCTGGCAGGGACTTCCGGCCTCTCAAGTGTGCAACTTTGAATTGGATGTTCCATTTGTTCTCACAGTGGAAGGTGTTATTGTCATCTTCTCTTTTGTCAGTTGAGGTGAGGTGAAGTCGCTCAGTCGTGTCCGACTCTTTGCGACCCCGTGGACTGTAGTCCTACCAGGCTCCTCTGTCCATGGGATTCTCCAGGCAAGAATACTGGAGTGGGTTGCCATTTCCTTCTCCAGGGGATCTTCCCGACCCAGGGATCAAACCCAGGTCTCCCGCATTGGAGGCAGACGCTTAAACCTCTGAGCCACCAGGGAAGCCCTACTGACCAGAAATGCCAGGAGTGTCTCTTCCTTCTTTTTCTCCTTCCCTCCTTATTTCTCACAGGTGTATGTGCGGTCACCAAGTCCTAGTGACTCCATTCACAGAACAGAGTGACTGAACAATGAGATATGGAACAGCCTCATTTCTTATCCCAAGGCTCACCTGTCCATCCTAAAGGAAATAAACCCTGAATATTCATTGGAAGGACTGATGCTGAAGCGCCAATATTTTGGCCACCTGACGCGAAGAACGGACTCATTAGAAAAGACCCTGAGGCTGGATAAGATTGAAGGCAGAAGGGGAAGGGGACGACAGAGGATGAGATGGTTACATAGCATCACTGATTCAATGGACAAGAATCTGAACAAATTCTGGGAGATGGTGAAGGATAGGGAAGCCTGGTGTGCTGCAGTCCATGGGATCACAAAGAGTCAGACATGATTTAGGGACTGAACAACAACTTATTTTCTCCAGGCACTGCCTGATGCTTTGGTTGCAACAAGCCTCCACCTTCTCTTTCATGTTACCCCAGAGGGTAGGGAGGGATTGGGGGAGAACATATTTGATCATGTAACTCCCCTAATCAAATCCTATCACAGACTTCATTACACTTAATAACATCTAATTTCTCTGTGTTGCATCCTATCTTTCTAAAAGCCCCATCACCTCCAGCTCCTTTCCATGTACTTCTGTACAACGTTGGATTAATGCTTTCATGCCTGAGTCTTCGGAGAAGGCAATGGCACCCCACTCCAGTACTCTTGCCTGGAAAATCCCATGGACGGAGGAGCCTGGTGGGCTGCAGTCCATGGGGTCGCTGAGTCGGACACGACTGAGCGACTTCACTTTCACTTCTCACTTTCATGCATTGGAGAAGGAAATGGCAACCCACTCCAGTGTTCTTGCCTGGAGAATCCCAGGGACAGGGGAGCCTGGTGGGCTACCGTCTATGGGGTCACACAGAGTCGGACACGACTGAAGTGACTTAGTAGCAGCAGCAGCAGCCTGAGTCTTTGCTCTTTTCCTGGAACATTCTGCCCTTTTTTTGCAAATTCTCTCCTATCCCTGTTCATTTTCTCCCATCCTCACAAGCCAAGCCAAATCCAACGAACTTTTCAGAACCAGATTGGACCCATAGCTCCCCTTGCAGAATTCGTCTGTTTCTTTCCATCATTCGCTATTTTAAAAAATTACTTATTTTTACAATTGACATATAGTTGATTTATATGGAGGAGGAAATGGCAACCCATTCCAGTATTCTTGCTGGGAAAATCCTATGGACAGAGGAGCCTGGTGGGCCATAGTGCATGGGGTCACAAAGTGTGGGACACGCCTGAGCAGAGCACGCAGTTGATTTGCAATGTTTCCGGCGCATGGCACATTGACTCAGCTACACACACACACTCTCTTTTTCAGATTGTTTTCCACCATAGGCTATTATAAGACATTGAATAGAGTTCCTTGTGCTATGCAGTAGGTTCTTGTTTATTTTATACAGAGGAGAGTGTATCTGTTAATCCCAAATTTCCAATTCATCCCCTCCCCTGTCATTCACTATTAATAAAGTCTGATTAGCCTTTACAACCCTATCCCAGAGTGGAAAAGTGTCCACCATTTTCTTAGGTTGTGGGGATTTAAAGAACTGTCTGGTTTCCTTATCCCAAACATAAAGTGGGTGCTCAGTAAATAATAGTTGAGTTGAACTGAATTGTTAACAATTAGTAGGTTCTTATGTAGACACTGCTGTATCCCAATAATTTACCAAGCAGTTATGACTATCTATTTAAAAATCTGTTTTTATATCCCCTCTTTCATGACTTGCTAACCATTCTAAGACAAACCACTCTTACGTGCCACCAAGCAAGAAAGAAAATAGTGCTAATTTTCATCACACCTTTGCAATTGTAAGATATAGTCAACTTCAGAGACATTCAACTTGAAAAATGTATTTGTTAGAGTCAGCGACATAAGGACTTGTGTTTTTCCTGTTAAAGCTGTAGTCTTGAATGCCTAACTGGAAAACAGTTTGAACTGATTTGAAAACATAAAACTGAGATCACTTTAAAAGATGTTTTTCATTATAAAATGAGGAGAGTGTAAAGGAGTGTTTTGGGTGAAGTACTCAGGGATTGACTTGGGAACCGTGTGCTGTCCTTCTGTCTTATGACTGAGACTTAGTCTCTTTTCTTTGAAAAGATGAGGACTTACACATAGAGAATCATCCCAGTTGTGAAAATCTTTGGGAGGAATTTCTTTAACATTTTTGTAAAAATTATTTTATGACTTTCAAGCGGACGATTCTTTCAGCGGAAGATTGAAGCTTGATTAAAATCCTGTCTTCCCATGCGTGTTCTTTATGTCTGCATTTCTCTTCCTGCCCAGCAGATAGGTTCATCTGTACCACGTGGATACAGTGGGGGAGGGGAGGGTGGGATGAATGGGGAGATATATACACTACCATGTGAGTCGGACACGACTGAGCAGCTGTACTGAACTGTTGTGTGAAATAGATAGCTGATGGGAACCTGCTGTAAAGCAAGGGGAGCTCAGCTGGGTGTTCTGTGATGACCTAGATGGGTAGGAAGGGGGGGTGGGGATGGGAGGGAGGCCCTTGAGGGTGGGAGCGTGTGTAAACACAGTTCTATTGAGACTGTCTCTTATACACATCTAGATGTGTATAAGAGACAGGATATATACACTACCATGTGAGTCGGACACGACTGAGCAGCTGTACTGAACTGTTGTGTGAAATAGATAGCTGATGGGAACCTGCTGTAAAGCAAGGGGAGCTCAGCTGGGTGTTCTGTGATGACCTAGATGGGTAGGAAGGGGGGGTGGGGATGGGAGGGAGGCCCTTGAGGGTGGGAGCGTGTGTAAACACAGAGCTGATTCACTTTGTCATACAGCAAAAAGTAACTCCACACTGTAAAGCAGTTATCCACACCCTCCCCACCCCACCCCACTGCAAATACTATCTTCCCACCTAAACATATACCGAAATTGAAGTTCCTAGTGACCCCCTAGCAACAGTGTTGCAGGAGACCCCGTTACAGCTTCCGTTTTTATGTCTGGCGGCTCTGTTTTCCAGCTTTCATACTTGTTCCTTGACTTTTAGTTATTAAATCCACTTGCTATCAAAGAGGCACATGTATGCACAAACAGCGTTTCTAGCTGTTCTTCCTTCCTCTCCCTCCTTAGCATCCAGTCTACCAGTTCTCTCTGCAACCTTTTCTCCTGGAGAATTTTGCCATCTTGCATACACCTTCCGCCAACACAGATCCCACAGTGGCAGGAACAGAACCCAAGGAGGATGGAGCAGGCATCCCTGGGGGGAGGGGTCGTGATGCCTTCTGGGGGGCCCTTTAGCCTCAGAGTGCCAGGGATCAGCAGCATGAGTTGAACACACCCTAGCCTGGTGGCCTCTCCCATGTCCTCTGACAAAAACGGTCCCAGCCCTCCTTTCTGGCAGGCAGAGTTGCCACACCAGCCACCTGCATGCGTGGCCTCAGTCCAGGGAGCTCTTGTCTGATTCACAGAGTGATCCTCCCATTCTTAGTTGGAAAGGCAGCTCCCGGGTGCACAGCTGTGGCTTGTGCGGTGGCGAAGGGTTGAAATCGCCGGGATGATCGGGTCCCGCTCTGCTTCATGATGAAGAAAAAAAGGATTGCTTGATGTCCTGACCATCTTTGGGTCTGAAAGACTTTCTTCTTGGCTGCTGGAGAACAGGTGAAGGGAGAGGCCAGGTTGTTAGGGGCTGGAGAACATCATGGAAATGGCAATTTTCCTATGTTTGGGTCCTTTTGAATGAGCCTGGGGAAGTGTCTTTGGAGGCAGGCAGCCGCTGCTGGATGCGACCATCCTTTCTCTTGTGGTGCCCTTCCTCTGCGGGGCTCACTCAAGGCCAAGGCAGTGTCCTTTAAGATGGAGACACCCCTGTCTCTGTTCAAGGTTCAACTTTTGCCTTGAAGACCAGATTCTCTCCCCTTGAGCTTCCGTCTTGGATGGTGAAAGAGTAGCTGCCCTCTCCCACTCTGTGTGGGGGTCTCAGGAAATGTGCCTGGAGAGGCTGATGAGGATATGGGGGTCATGTCTGCTGAGTGGCTTGGAAAAGATGTTGTTGGTGATGCGATTGTATGTTGCAATCTCTTCCAAACTCAGGCATTGATGTATTTTCAAGAAGATTGTTGGGGAGTGCAGTTTAAAGGTGAAACAGTCTGATACATTTCGCAGGAGTTACAGAAGCAGTTTCAACAGAGTACCATCCCCTCTCACTGTCTTCTATGGGATGACCTCATTCTCTGACTAGGAGCTCTTAAGCCATGACATGGTGAAGTCGTGAAAGAAGAATTTCAGCAGTAGAAGTTAGCTTCAGTCAGGCAGCTCCATTCCCATTTTCTTTGGAGATCAGTTTTTTCCGTGCTCTCTTACAATGACATGGGCGTGCTTTTTAGATGTGACTCAGGCTTGAAATTGAGCCGGGAGCCGGGAGTTGAGCTCTCTCAAGTCCTGTGTTCACTCCTCTTGGAATGTTGGGTGGAATTCTCAAGGGTTCAGTAGCTTCATGGCTTCAGAGTAGGAATAATGCTGCTTAGAATCTTGAAAAATTACATGATTCTTGGGGTCTGTCCTGAAAAAGCTGATCCATTTCAGTAAGCTGGGACTTCATTGGAGCCCCTTTCAGAGCCAGGCTGTGTGGGGGCGTTTGGAAAGATCTGATGACCAGCTGTGTAACTCTGCCCTTTGGGACTGGTGGTTTCCAAACACTTCGTAGTGGGTGATGCAATGCTGGAGTTGAGTTGTACGCATTGGCACTTGTCCGTGTCCAAGTATAGTCTCAAGATGATAAATACCAAGAACCAAGGGAAACTTAGAGAGTAGTATTTTGGTCTAAAGTCACTTACATGGTGCCAGCCAGATAGTAAGCATTCCATAAATGGTAGATCTCCCTGAGCCGGGGGAGAATATATTACTTCACGTTGCAGTGCACTGCCTTGACTCCTAGGAAACCACAGTCATATCTGTTCCAGCTGAACCTGTTGGTTAAGTGTTGCCAAAGATTCAGTGTTCTAAAATTAAAGTTATCATCTCAGGGGAAATTTCCCAACTGACTTAGCTGGCTTAAGAATATCAATTCTATGAACATGTTTTTCCCAGTTACCTTGGGATGCATTTGGATATGCTGAGAAGTTGCTCAAAATCAGGGCAGTCTTTGGATAGGGGAACTTTCAGGAATTTTGTTTGGCCGGTTTGGATGTCTATTTTTTACTCGCCTTGGAAAACATGGTTGGGCTAAAACCATTTCATCCAAGCTTTAGGGAGGAGGAATTTGGAAACCCTGTCACGATTCATTCATCTCTATTGAGATGAGGGGGGAGACGTGTGCTCAGCCGTGTCTGACTCTTGGTGACCCCATGGACTCTAGCCCGCCAGGCTCCTCTGTCCGTGGAATTCTCTAGGCAAGATTACTGAGGGGGTGGCCGTTTCCTGCTGCAGGGGATCTTCCTGACCCAGGGATCGAACCCCAGTCTCCTGCGTTGGCAGGCGGATTCTTTACCACTGTGTCACCTGGGAAGCCCCCGTCTGTGTGGAGGGATTAGTTTTTCATGGAGAATCCTGGTCCTGCTCCAGGGCCCCCAGTAGTCACACAGTGTACCTGATAGGGAAGGTGGGTTCCTCTTCTCTGTTCAGGAGTGCTTGTTGCAGTCTCAGTTTTCACACAAGCCAGACAAGCTCACCCCCGATGGAACCGTCCTTTTATGCCAGGTGAGGGGTGGCCAGGTGGCAGTAGGAGCCAGCCACATTTGGGCACGGGGCCCCATCTCACTCAAGTTACCCCTCCTCAGCTCAGTACTCTGGAGAGCAAGCGTGCGTCCCAAGAGATTTTCCTGGTAAGCAGCCGCTGCAGCTCAGCAGGATCATACCTCTTCAGCCTTTCTGTCCCTGAAATGTGATTTTTTTTTTTCTTGAATCAATTATCAAGACAAGAAACATTCATATGAAGTTTGTCTTTGAAAGGATGTGGTTCTAAAAATATGACTCAGGGACTTTCCTGGTGGTCCAGTGATTAAGAATCTGCCTTCCAACGCAGGGGATGAGGGTTCGATCCCTGGTCAGGGAATTAAGATCCCACATGGTGTAGGAGCACCTCAGCCCTCTGGCCAGAACTCTGAGCCAGCTCTCTAGAGCAACAGAAGCCTCTGCAGTGCAATTCAGGAGAAGCCCCCATGCACTGCAACTGGAGAAAACCCACACGCTGCAGTGAAGACCCAGCACAGCCAAAACCGAAAAACGAAACCTGTGGCTCATTGTATCACAGTGGTCTCAAAGGACCACTGGTGGAAGTTCCTGTCTGATCTTAGCACCTGGAATGTTTGTCCTTTTTCTGAACACTTGATTAGGACCTTGTGAGTCTTACAACTACTCTTTTCCCCATCTGATTGGCTGTTACCAAAACTTTACAGTCCAGTTGAGCCAGCTGGGTAAATTGATCACCCAGGTACATTCATTACCCTTATTCTGTTCCCTTGCACTTTGTCTTAATCTTTGGGTCCTTTTTATTTTTCCAGTGATAATTTCTCCTATTCGATTTTAGAACATGCATCTTTGGAAGTCACTGCTAAGTCCTTTCTCTAACATAATAATAGTTAAAAAACGTCAGCAAAACAAAATGACTGATGAATTTTCTTTAACTTTTAATTTCTGAACCAATAAAAAATTTTCAGTGTCCTAGATTCATCTCTCCATCTATGCACCCTAGGCTAATTTTTGGACTAAATGTAAATATTAAAATCCACATTCTTTTGGTACTTATTGCATATAAAAAATATTCAGAATTTCTGATTCATTTAGGATTTTGACCCAAAACAACTACTCCCTTCCCACTTTAAGTTTCAGGGTGAAGGCAGATATTCTGATTCTCATTCATTTAGTAATTATAAAACACTTTGGGGGCACTTAGAATGAACAGAGTAAGAATGAACGTACTTCTGTAGTCTTTTATAGTGTTTCATGTTAAATCTCAAATTTCTGTTTTAAAACAACCTTTTCAGGTAGATGTTAAGTAAAGCAGATAATATTATGCATCCTTCTTTTTTCTGTTAAGTTTTGGAATGGGTAGTTTGCTTGCCCAAGATCACATAAGTAAGTGATAGAGCTTGGGGTGTAGATGTGGGTATTTTGATGGCAAGTACAATATCCTTTTCTCTGAACACTTTGATTCCTGGAACTTGCAAAGACTTAAAAGTGACAGGATGCCTCTCATGAGTGTTTTCTGAGGTGAAAAAGAAAGTTCTGATGTGGCAGACATTTTAGGGAAAGCCATGGATTAACTGCCATGAACACAGTATTTCTGACATTGTCATATTTTGTCTCAGGTTAGAGTGATGAAACTTCTGAGCCCTGTCTGTTTCTGAGGTATTTGAAGCCTGGGATTAGCTTGATAATTCCCTCCCCTTCTCTAGCACAGACACTTCCCTGTGAAAACTGGTTATTTGACACCTGATGCAGAAATTGACTTTATGAGTTGAGATGAATCAGCATGAGACTGTAAAACTTGGCACATTTATCGTTCACTTCACTGGGGGTCATCTTAATGCAATGCAAGCTGTCCAACTGGTCCTGCCAGATTTTGTCAGCGTGGTTTGCGTGTATGCGTGCACTGTGGCAAATTGAGTCAATCATGTCTTCCAGCTGGGTTAATGAATTCCCCTTTGGTCTCATGACACATTTGAGGCAATCGGTTTCATCCAACTTAGACTGTAGACCTAGTTCAGTGAGTTAGGTACCATGTTTTAAGGAATTCCCGTGAATAGTGGCCCTTCTTGTAGCATCTTCCTTATGGTTTACAAATGTGGCATAACAATGAAAATAATCTAGTATTTTTATTGAGAACTGACCAAGGAGTCGGCACTGAAATAATCATGTCACATAGATGGTGTCATTTAACGCTTATTTCAGTAGAATGGTTTAGGAATTCTTGTCCCTATTTGTAGAGGGGTAAGAAGGCAATCCCATGGACGGAGGAGCCTGGTAGGCTGCAGTCCTTGGGGTCGCTGAGAGTTGGACATGACTCAGTGACTTCCCTTTCACTTTTCACTTGTATGCACTGGAGAAGGAATGGCAGCCCACTCCAGTGTTCTTGCCTGGAGAATCCCAGGGACGGCGGAGCCTGGTGGCCTGCCATCTATGGGGTCGCAGAGAGTCAGACACGACTGAAGCGACTTAGCAGCAGCAGCAGCAAACTGATAATTAGCGTTTGCCGCAAATCACCTTGCAAGTAAGTGACAAAGCTGAGTTTTGACCTGATTGATGCATGCAGTGGGACTCCAGGCTCAAACTCCCATCACTGAGTTAGCTGTTTACCTGCCGCTTGCTTGTTTGTTTGTTTTGGCCGTGCTGGGTCTTTGGTGCTGCACGGGCTTTTCTCTGGTTGCAGTGAGCAGGGGCTCCTTCCTCCTTGCAGTGTGCAGGTTTCTCCTTGCAGTGGCTTCTCTTACTGTGGAGCATGGGTTCTTGGGTGCAGGCTTCCGTAGTTGCAGCTCGTGGGCTCGGTAGTTTTGACACACTGGCTCAGTTGCTCCGTGGCGTGTGGAATCTTCCCAGACCTGGGCTCAAACCTGTGTCTCCTGCATTGGCAGGCAGATTCTTTACCACTGAGCCACCCGGGAAGCCTGTCTACCTCCTGTTGAAGGTGGATTCTCTGCGGCTCTTAAAGAAAATCTGGAATCCTGATGGTTCTCAGGTTGTTGTGGTGTGTATTCATAAGGCCATGGTGGAGTTAATCCACTGTGAATACTTGATACAGATTGAATCCTTGGTGACTCGTTGCAACCTTAGCATATTTGCTGATCACAAAGAGCAAATATGTTCTCTTCATCTGTTTACATCATGGGGTCAGTTCTACAGGTCACAGGTCAAAATACTTTTTCCATCAGAATCAGGGGGAGAAAAAATGATCCCAGATAGACTGGATTTTTTCTTCCTACATATTTTTTAAACAATGCCTGATAACTTTCACTTTCTTCCCCATAGCGTTTTTCTGCTCAGGGAATAGAAGACTATAATAGAGAAACATTTCAGTTCTGGTAGCAGAATATGTAGTTTTTTTTTTCAAGTATAAAAAATGTATTATCAGCCTCTCTGTGCAGGTGGAGGACAGCCGCCTGCAGGCCTGGTTTGCCAGCAAGAATCCAGCCCTTGCAAATTATTGGCAGCTGGCACCGTAATGAGTCCATTTCAATATAAATGGGCTGTTGCTTATTAATTTCTGCCGGTTCCTAAGCAATTCGGGAACCGCTTTGAAAATTTTAAACTTTGCAGAGAACAGCTTAAGGAGGATGCCTGGGAAAAGCAGCAGTGGGGGAATTATGGCGAGGACATGTACTGGAGGGTAATAATGGCATATTGCTGAGAACTGGTGTTCCTCTCCTGGCAAGCGTGAGTCACCAGGTTCACGGCAAAGTAGCATATTTTCCAAGATAGGATGAACGGTAACTTCACTTACTATGCTATCTTATATGGATATGGATATTTATTTATTTACTGTCTTGATGTGACCACCTTCCACAACAGTAGGCAATTTTCTCTGTGTTTCTCTGCAAGCTGTTTGTCATCTTGAGTTCCGCCTTAATGAGGCTACCAGTTATAGGTGCTAGTCGTGGGCAGCCCCACAGGAATGATCTGTAGGAGAGCAATGAGAGGCAGCCACCCCCAGGAAGCCCTCGGGGCTTTCTCCTGTCTTATAGTTTAGTCATTAAGTTGTGTCCAACTCTTTTGCAACACCATGGACTATAGGTGTCCTATAGGTGTCACCAGGCTCCTCTGTTCATGGAATTTTCTAGACAAGAATACTGGAATGGGTTGCCATTTGCTTCTCCAGGAGATCTTCCTGACCCAAGGATTGAACCTGCATCTCCTGCACTGGCAGGTGGATTCTTTACGGCTGAGCCGTTAGAAGCCCCTCTCCTGTCTTAGCATCTCCAATCTCACCAGAAGCCAGGTTTTAGAAACCAAAGACCACTCACAATGCCTGTTCATGGAGCTTATTTTGAAAACATGAATTGGGAGGAATTGGGGAATTCAGGATTGGGAGCTAATATTAAAAAAAAAAAAAAAAGAAAGAAAGCATGAGGATTCGTGAGCACGAATTCTCAGCAATACCCCGTGTATACGATGAGGTCTATCATATTGAATTTGGCCTTTTGCTTTACCGTCTTTTAGCTTCTTCTTCAACTTCTGTGATAGCTATGGCTCTGCTTTGAGAGCAACTGAAACTCCCTGATTTCCTGTCACTCATTTCTGTTTATTGAGATGTTTGAAAGATTCACAGGGAATCACGAGAGTAGGGTTGCAGGCACCTTTTGGAATTATGGTTTTCTCCAAGTCTCTGCCCAGGAGTGGGATTGCTGGGTATGGTAGTTCTAGTTTCAGGTTTTTAAAGGCGCTCCATGCTCTTCTCCACAGTGGCTGCCCCAGTCTGCATTTCCACCCACCAACACCCCTTTTCTCCACGCTTTCTCCAGCATTTATTGTTTGTGTATGTGTTTGATCATGGCTTTACAGCAGAAACTAACACAATATTGTAAAGCACCTGTCCTCCAATAACACTTTACAAAGAAGAGGGAACCATGAAATCCTGCTACTGGAATTGATTCCCGTTACCTGATACTTTCATCTGTAGAGACAGAATAAAATGATAAAATATCACTGAGTTTGTAGAGCGATTTATTACTGTAAATGTAAACATGCTGGTATTTATGGATTTATGCCTGTCATTTTAGACCTGTAGCTGAACGTTGCGTCGTTTGATCTGGGGTGTGCTATTTCACATGAAATGGATGTTGGAGAATTTATGTAAATGGGTTTGATGGAAAATTCCTGTTTCCTGTGTTCTGGCTGAATAATGGCTTTCCTTTTTCTGCCCTCTCCAGGTTATTGGCACAGCTGCGTAGACGCAGATGAGACTGTGATGGCCAGCTCCAGGGGCAGGTGCTGAGACACTTCCCAGCCACCGTCACTGTTCATCCTGACATCATCACCAGGCTCCATATCTCAATGCCACAGTGCTCTTGGGGCAAGTTGGGCTGGGAACCTTTGTTGCCTTGTAAGGTAAGTTTGTGAATGTGGGCTTGAGCCTGTATATGCCTCCATGAATTAAACATAATGCTTCAGAGGTGGTGAGACAGGCACCACGGCATTGCCATGGTGTATGCAGCTTGTGGGAAAAAGAATTTGGACTCACTTTTTTGGATTAAGGTTATGCCCATCTAGCAATTCAAAAGTATTAACATTAAAACTAAAAAAAAGAAAAGAAAAAGTAGGTACCTATCTTTTTCCCTCTGTGAATTGCTCTCAGGGATCTTTGAAATTTATTCCCAAGCTTTACCATCTTTAGATGGGATTATGTTTGAAAACGGTAAACCTGGCTTCAAAAATCTTCAGAACAATGATATGTTTTGTTTCTGGTTTGGATAATCTCTTAAAAAGCAAAATAAATGCAGTCAAAATAATAATCTTTCTAAACCAAAGATCATCTTTTATTTGTTGCAAAACTTTCCTGTTTAGTCTCCTGTGTTAGGGGTATTTGTGTGTGACTTGGCAAAACACTTTTCATGGGTTTGTAAAGATTTAGCTAAAACTTTTAGAACTTTGTCTCAGTTTAATCTTAGCTCTCCTCCCCCCGTCTCCCCCCAACCCCCTTACCCTATCTTCAGGCTCAGCCTCCAGTAGGGAAAAAACAGGCTTGAAACCAAGCCCTCCCACTAGAATCTAATTTTAAATTTGCAATCTGTTGTCTTGTGATTTTTGCTTCAAATTTAACTTTGAAATAAATACATTTCATCCTTTCTCCTGCAATTTTGGAGGTCTGTTTTCAAATCATAGAAGGGTAATCATTACGTTTATTTTAATAAGTTCTTAAATACCTCAGGAGGGAGTGACAAATTTTATTATTAACAATTATAATTTGTATACATCATTAGATGCCTTATGTTCATATTCTACAGCACCCTTACCAACAAGAGAAACCTTGTTTTAATAGTTAACTTTGGCTTGAATATAAGTTGGGTCATCTTGTGCCCACTTTGGGCACTAATGTTTTATGTTTTTGAAATATTCTTGTTATAGACAATCTGAGAGATGAGCATCCCATTGAAAAAAGCAGTACTAAAACTTCAGTTCACTTAGATGGCCAAAATAATAATGAGTAGGGCACGGTCCCTGCCATTGGGAGATTGTAATAAAATAAGAAGGGGTTCATGCAAAGAAAGACAAGTGTGTCAAATAAGCATGCCGCAGACGGAATGGGAGGAGATCAAGCAGAGTGCCATTGGAATGTCGAGGAAGGATGGTTAAATCCAAGCTCGGTAGTATTTTCTTCTTTCTCTTAGGTAATTTTCCCAAGGCATCTGCTTTCAGGTTGGGTCTGGTGCTTTTTGGCTGCAGCTGTCAGCCTGGTGTCCCCATCCTCACTCTCCGAGAGTTATCTAAGAAACCTGGGGACTTAAAGCATTTAAGCATTTCTTTCCCGTAACTGAATTCTAGGTAAGGGACCTGCCTGGCAGTCGATTAAGGCTCGGTGCTTCCCCTGCAGGGTGTGCAGGTTCTATCCCTGACCAGAGAACTAAGATCTCACATGCAGCATGGCCAAAACAGTGAATTACGGCTTTAGTGTAGTAGCTTTGGAAAATATGAAAAGCAAAGTATACTTTTGAAAATTAAATTACCCCGTAATCTCTATCTAGGACGCTAACTTTAAAAATTTTTACACAGGTCTATATATTCTCTCTTTGTGTGTCTCTCTCTCCCTCCCTCCCTCTTCGTGTGTGTGGGTGTTTATGAGAGAGAGAGAAAGAAGGTAAAATATTAATATCTTTAGAATTTTAATCTCCTCAAAGCCAGTATCTTGGATATGCATCTCAAATATAAGTTTTTACTTCCTGAGAATAAGTTTTGCTCCAGAGGTGATTGACCCTAATAATATAATTATCTTTTTGATTATCTACTTCTGAACAGGGCAAGCCCCAGCAAGCTGACCCACAAGGCTGGGCTTTAATCATGTGGAACTTTCCTGTTGTTCAGCTAAAGGGTGGGGCATTTTGCTGTCTGGAGTACTGCTTGAACTTCTGGTCTCATCTAGAGGATTAGACATCCTAAACCGTAAAAATATTATTATAACCTCCTTAGTCTGCAAAGTGATGAGGTTATTTCTTGTTTCCCTTGTATCTTCTTTCTTTCCCCCTTTTTTCATCTGAACAATCTGTAGTTACAGGAGCATTTTTCTTTGTTCTCTCTGCCCAGAGACCTTGACCATGGGTGAGTTTCTGTTAACTCGAATGTTTTCTCATGCAATACCAAGAAAACTTCACATCTGATGATTAAAAAATGCAGCTTGTTTTGTATTTTGGATCAAATTAAAAATATTTTACCTGTCTTTTTAATTTGTATTCTCCTTCTCCACTCATGCATAATAATTGATGTTCATGGTGATCTTGCATGGATGTTCCAAGCAGTTGAAATTTTCATTTATTTCAGGAGTGTTTACCATTACTCAGAGAACACAGTTATACTAGTTGCTTTAAAAGCTTGATAATTCCAACATCTGGGCCACTTTGGGGTTGGCATCTATTGATTGTCTTTTCCCCTGAGAACTGATTAGATTTTCCTGGTTCTTTGGAATGCATTGTGGACACTTTGGAGTATTACATTGGGAGACTCTAGGTCCTGTTAAAATCATCTGAAGAATGTTGAATTTTCTTTTTTTCCTATTTTAGTAAGCAATCAACCTGGCTAGGTTCAGATGGCAAGTTCTGTTTGACCTCCTGTGGGTGGTAGGTCTGATGTCAGTTCAGTTTTCAAAGCCTTTGCTCCAAAGCTGTGGCTTTGTCCACACATGCACCACCTGGGAGTTTGACTGAGAGGTGAGCTGTGTTTTATGTCGTAGCTCAGTTTGCCAAGCCTTTGCTGTCTTCCTTTGGGTCAGTCCCAGGCGCATGTACCTGAGGAGTGAGCCTGGGACTTGGGTAGATTTATACACGACAGTAGCTGATCTGTTTCCTCCAGCTCTGTCTTCTCTGAGATCGCCCTCACTCTTTGGCTTGCAGGGATCACTAGTCTCGATTTCTTTGGCCAGAAGGACAGGGCATGTCTTGTGAGTTTTTGCTGCTTTTGTCACAGCTAGATGTGTGCTCAGGCTTCCCAGGTGGCGTCAGTGATAAACGACCTTCCTGCCAATGCAGGAGACAGAGAGATGAAGGTTTGATCCCTGAGTCACGAAGATCCCCTGGAGGAGGGTATGGCCACCCACGCCAGTATTCTTGTCTGGAGAATCCCATGGCAGAGGATCCTGGCAGGCTACAGTCCATGGGGCCATGGCGGGCTACAGTCCACAGGGCCGCCAAGAGTTGAACACAACTGAAGCGACCCAGCATGCATGCATGGACTATGTGCTCACCCTCCATGCAAGGCTGGAAGAGAAATGAGAATAATAAAAACCGAAATGGGAAACCCACTCTTGTTAGAGTGGCTTCTTCAGTTTTATTTGCTTGTTTGTTTATTTTTGGCTGCCCTGGGTCTTCATTGCTAGTTTCCACAAGTGGGGGCTTACTCGTTGCCTCTCTGCACGTGGGATCGTCCCAGAGCAGGTATTGAACCCATGTTCCCTGCATTGGCAGGTAGATTCTTAACCACTGAAGCACCAGGGAAGTCCTTGTGTTTCTTCCGTTTTTGATTCCCACTCCCAAGTTACCTGCTTTTGCTTACTCTTTGGAATCCTCAGGTAGTTGCTTTTTATTTTGGTTCAGAATTTTAAATCTTTATCATTGGAAGAAAGACCAGCCACTGTGTCTTACTTCATCTTGGCTGGGACCAGGTACTATAAATAGTATTTCAGTTTTGTTCTCTATTGTATTAAAGACAGAAACCCTGTCCCTAGTTAATCAACCCTACTTCTCTAGTGAGTCTCACTTTGGACCCTTGTTTTGTGTTTGCTGTCTGCTTCCTGGTGACATTGTGCTAGATAATGCCCAGGGAGTGCTTCTTTTCTTATTGCATAATTTGTTGAAAAAGAGGATTCAAAAAAGCTTCATTTGGCAGCATCGTCACTTTTAAACAAAAATTTCCCTTAACCAGAAACTCCCAGTGAGTGACAGCTTTAACTTTTTATTTTGAAATAATTATAGATCCACATGAAATTGAACACAGTAAGCATACTCTTCACCCAGCCTCCCTTAATGGTTGCATCTTACTTAATTTCCACAAACTACCAAAGCCAGGGATTTGACACTTTTTTTCAAAGTGTGTAAATAGTTTTATATCATTTTATTACATAAGGCTAGGCTAATAAATCTATAAAAGCAGTCCCTGAGAAAGAATCACCTATCTGATGTATCTACAAACCACCCTAATGACTGTACTTTTTTTTGTGTGTGTTAAATTGTGTTAGTTTAGGGTGTACAGCATAGTGGTAAAGTTATATTACTTTTCAGATTCTTTCCCCTTAAAGGTTGTATCAAAATATTGAACATAGTTTCCTGTATTATACAGCAGGTCCTTGTTGGTTATCTATTTTATGTACAGTAGTGTGTATATATTCATCCCAAACTCCTAATTTATCTCTTCCCTCCTTTTCCCTTTGGTAACCCTAGATTTATTTTCTGTGTCTGTGGTTCTATTTTGTAAATAAGTTCATTTGTATGTTCTTTTTTTCAGATCCAGCATATAAGCAATAACATAATATTTGTCTTTGTCTGGCTCACTTCCTTCAGGATAATAATCTCTAGGTCTGTCCATGTTGCTGCAAATGGCATTATTTCCTTCCTTTTTATGGCTGAGTAGTATTCCATTGTACACGTCCACCTCATCTTATCCATTCACCTGTCAATGCACCTTTAGCCTGCTTCCATGTCTTGTCTGTTGCACACAGTGCTGCCTGTACTGAATGATAAAGTTCCAAGTACTTTCACTGTGCATTTATTTTGCTGGGAGTACTTTTTTACTCTTTCGCTGTGTATTTACTTTGATGGGATTTAAAGGAAGTTACTATGAAAAACTTAACTCATGACTTAAGGAGAAAGGTCATGGTGTTGGGAAGAATGGAGAATTCATCGTCTCTCTCGTGTCCTTGGTCTCTGACCCTAAGAATTTCTTGATTTTTTTTTTTTTTTTTTTTTTTTGGACCGCTTCTACTTCACATGACACCTCCCCATCATGTCGCTATGTTTCCTTTGCCTGTATTTTCTCTGGATCATCTCAGGCTGCTCAGTCCTGAGCTGTCACCCCGACATGGAGGACAGGTACTCTCTCAATTCCAACCCCCTTTCCTAAACCTCCAAAGGAGGAGGGATGTAGGAATTAAGTGAAATGAGACAAAGGCAAGGCCGTGAGTCTCTGCCTAGGTGATTGAAGGTTGGGGAGAACAGTGGAGCAGGGCAGGCTGAACCCATCAACTCAGCTCACAGAATCAGGGTGATCCCAAACCCAGTGGCCAGGGCTGAGGGACCTACACCAGTCTGCAGGTGGAGGAGACCTAGAGAACAGCATGCAGACTGGCAACGGGTACATTTTCTAGGCATTCTCATGTAGGAGAGCAGGCATTTTTAAGGCCAGAATATCTTTTCTCTAGTTCACATTATGCTAACACCCCCATTGCTTTTCTCTTGCAGTTGTGTGAGTTTGTGTCTTTACATTCTAGGTGAAACTTTGTCATTCATTCATTCTGTATTTTCCTACTGAGCACCTAGTGCCTTGCAGGCAATGTTTTAGGCACCGAGAATATAGCAATACACTAGACAAACTTTCTGTCTCCCTGATGCTTAATTACGTTCTAGTGGGGAAAGATATAGAATAAAAAAAATAAGTAAATGAAAAACATTTTTTGAGACAATTATGACAAATGTTAAGGAGCTGGGGGGTGGGGAGGGGGGCAAAGAAGAAAGGTGGGAAGTGTTGAGCTCTGAGGGGTCATTTTGGATAGAGATGCTAGGAAAGATCTCTTTAAGGAGGTAACAAATGAGTCAAGATCTGGAAAGAGCGAGCCAGGTGCCTGAAGGCTGGAGAGTTGGAGGCCAAGGAAAGAGCATGAACAAAGGCTGTCGGAAGCCAGGAAGCTGTATCTTAGAGGACTGGAAAGAAAGTTTAAGATTTGAGGTTTAAATTCGGACAGTTGTTCCTGTGTTACATACAGTCTTGCCCACCACCTCCTGCTTAATAATATGCCTCCCACTAACTACCCTCTGCAAGTGCAAGCTGTTTGAGGCCACTAATATTTTCCATAAGGAAGTCAATAGGGAGTTGAATGAATTTAAAAATGGTAACATTTTCTAACTTGCTATCATGTACCTGTATTCTGAGGCTCTGCTTTTCAAGTTGTTACAAATTGAGTTTATTACAATCTTGAATTTGTTACGATATTTCTTCTGTTTTATGTTTTGGTTTTCTGGCTTCAGAGGCATGTGGGATCCTAGCTCCATGACCAAGGATCAAAACCCCACCCCCTGTGTTGGAAGGCAAAGTCTTAACCACAGGACCACCAGGAGAAGTCCCTGCTTGTCCATTTCCAGCCCAGTTTTTGCATTTCAGCCTGTCCTCTCCCCCCTTAATCTTTCTCCTCTTTCCTAGTGACTGTGTGGTGATTATGTTGGCTAAGTACTGATCACTACCTCGTACTTTTGTTTCTAAAGTACATGAGCATTTTTTGATTCCTTATCATGCATGGAACACTTGTAGTCTCTATGAGTGTGAGTGTTCATCGCTCAGACGTGTCTGACTCTTTGCAACCCCACAGATTATAGCCCAGCCAGGCTCTTCTGTCCATGGAATATTCCCAGGGAATAATAATTGGAGTGGGTTGTCATTTCCTTCTCCAGGGGGTTTTCCCAACCCAGTGATCCAATCCAGGTCTTCTTTTACCTTCTGAACTACCAGGCAGGCAGATTCTTTTACCTTCTGAACCCTCTCGATAGAGACTTCAAAAAAGAAGTGTAAGCCACTTTTTGCCGAAAGTTGCTTCCAGACTCAGAGAAACAAATAAAGACAGTGTAAATGTAAAGTATAAACCAGGCTGTTTTGGTTTGCTATAAGTAAGTTGTAAGGGTTAGGTAGGAGAGAGCGGGGGAGCGTGAAGATGGTGAAAGTAGCTGGCATTTGCCATTTGTATGTGGAGAGGGTTAGGACTTCCGCGTCACCCAGTGTTCTGGGGGTTGCCTGTGGGATGGGGTTGCCCCTGAAAGGGGAAACTGTGTCTGTTGTATGCAGTGAGCAATTTTCATTTTTCATGCTTCTGTTGTTTCTGGGTCCCCCACTGACCCCCCACATGGGCCTTCATGAGTCTCACTGACCTTTGGGGAAAAGCTCTTAAAGGAAGGGGTGTTTCGGCAGTCCCTAACTTTTTCTCCTAACTTGAGTTGCTTCAAACTTCCTGCTGACTCGACTTAGATCATCCCTTGAGAATCGCTCTTGGTAGGATTTAAGAGATTTGGCATTCATCTCTAAATTCTAGTTCTGAAGATAAAAATGGCTTCTTTCCTACCTTGGCTGGCTGAAAAGAATCTTGCTACTAAAAATGCTATTAATAAAACAGACCCATCAGGGCGATGCAGGGAACGCTGTAATTCTTGAAGGTTTGGGGCCATTTGCTTTAGGAAACTGCTCCTGAGGCTTTTAACTTGATTAGTTTTCTGTTGGCAGAAACAAGCCTAACCAGAAATTTGTTGTTGAGAATACGTCTGTCAATTTATATTTGCAAACTTTTGTATACAGCAGAAGGAGGGCTCCATCCGAGCATATTTGGGGGGTCCATTTGAGCATATTTGGGGTGACAGCTTTCCCTTTCTACACTGCGGTTTCTGTCACCTCCATTCTTTCCCTCTTTTGAGTTTAAATCTGTGTGATTCTTAGAATGGGACTGTGGCTAATACTTTTTCTAAACTTTTAGTTACTCCTTGGCAAAACATATAGATACATAGACACATTCAGGTATCTTTCTTTTTTTTTTCCCCAGCTATGCTGGGTCTTCTTTAGACTGTGTTCAGACTTTCTCTAGTTGTGTTGAGTGGGGACTGCTCTTTGCTGGGGGTTTGCTTCTCTTCTTGCAGACTCTAGGCACGCATGCTTTGGTAATTGTGGTATGCAGGCTTAGTTGCCCTGCTGCATGTAGAATCTTAGTTCCTGGACCAGGGCTGGAACTCGTGTCCCTTGCATTAGCAGGCAGATTCTTAACCACTGGACCACCAGAGAAGTTCCCATCTATGTATCTTCAAGTGAAAGTCACTCAGTTGTGTCCAACTCTTTGCAATTCCATGGATTGTAGCCCGCCAGGCTCCTCTGTCCATGGGATTTCCCAGGCAAGAATACTGGATCTTCCCAACCTGGAATTGAACCAGGGTCTCCTGCATTGCAAGCAGATTCCTTACCAACTGAGCTATCAGGAAAGCTGTACTCTTAAAAAATCAAGAACCCTGAGACACTGGTCATGGCGTTTAGCCTTACTTTAGATGCTTGTTAAAATATTTTACTTGTAAAAATGTAGCACATGATTTTCTTAGGAATATAGATCACATAAATGGTCACACATGGACCATGAATCTTTTCATTTTCCCTGTACTGAGTTGAGTCTCTATTTTTTTTTTTTTTTTGCTTCTTAAAGGTACCAGCCAGAGAGGCGTGAACTTATTGCCTTGAAGTATATTTGCTACTAGTAAAAGGACGATTCTCCTTCTTGGAAACTTTGCTCTTAGAATCATATGATGTGTGACCTGGTAGGGAATATTCCAGTATGGGAATAGCTTCACATCTGGTGTCTGTATGAGTTACCTCTGAACTCATCGGAACATTCAATGGAGGTTTTTCCCTTCTTGTTGCCACAAATTTCATTTCAGTAAAGATGTGCTTGTAGGAGTTTAAGCAGCCTTTGAGACTGAAGAGTAGGATTGTAGAGTGGTTCTGGAGCATTGGGAAGGAATATATTATATTGCAGGGGGTTTCAAACTATAATGGGTCCAATAAATTTGTTCTGTTTCCCTCTGTACCTTTTGCTTTTTTGTTTATTGTATCCCTTCCCTGGCTTGGAGTATCAGTTTCATGAGAGTAGAGAATGTGTATCTTTTTTTCTCTACTGTATTTCTGGTTTCTGGGACATGGGAGCTATGCAGTATTTATTTTCTTTCTTTCTTTCTTTTCTTCTTTTAAACAGTTTTCAAGATTGCTCAGCCAGTCAAGGCAGAAGCTTTCATGAGCATCGGGGCTCCATCCCCACCTCTTTGTTTAAAATGTATATATATATTTATTTGGCTACATCAGGTCTTCAGTTTTGGCACTCTGAATCTTTCAGTTGCTGGCTGGCATATGGGATCTTAGTTGCCACCTGTGGGATCTCGTTCCCTGTGAAAGTGAAAGCGTTAGTCGTTCAGTCCTGTCTGACCCTTTGTGACTCATCCATGAACTGTACCCTCCAGGCTCCTCTGTCCATGGGGATTCTCCAGGCAAGAATACTGCAGTAGGTAACCATTCCCTCCTCCCAGGGATCTTCCTCACCTAGGGATCCAACCAATGTCTCCTGCATTGCCAGGTAGATTCTCCACCACCTGAGCCACCGAGTTCCCTGACCTGGGATCAGACCCAGGCCCCCTGCATTGGAAGCATGGAATCTTAGCCACTGGACCACCAGGGAAGTCCCAGTATATTTATTTCCTGAATGAATGACCGTGTAGATGATTGTACACATCAACTCAGAGATGCATTCAGCTATTCTGTTTTTCTTCTCTCATTTTCATGTGTGTATCCTAAGTGTATACAGTTGAAATGGTCTAGAGAAACCTCACTGCAGAGCAAGGAGAATAAGGCTAAATAGAGTCATATTTGTCGAGCTTTGAGGATGTTTTAATTTCTCACTGCGGGTAACAGCCCTCAGACCAATGAGAGAGACCGGAAAAATGTTAAGGAAAGGACTTGAATTAACCTGGGTAGCTCTAAAAAGCTGAATCACATTTAGTGATTTCATCATGTGAATTTCTGTGTGCAGGGCACTCTGTACCAGATTAATGTTCTTGGGTTGGATTTGCTCCCAGAAATGAACCCATTAGTTTGCTGCTGGGCAGAGAGTGGGGTTTCTGTTTTGTTTTGGGCATCTCCCTCTGCCCCTCCCTCTTTGCCCCCCCTCCCCTGTTAAGGTTTTCAGAAAGCTGTGGCATTAAAGGTAAAAAGCCCCCTTTCTTTTTGATTTTATCAGGAAGAGTTGATTGGACTTCACCTCTTGAGCTTTCCGGTTTTTGATTGATTTTGAAGTGTAGATGAAGTCAGGATGAAACGGAAACTTATGGAGAGGAAGCGCCTTTATCCAGGGCATCTCGGAATTTCGCCTGGGTTTTTGAAATATGTCATTTCAAACAGAACGTTACTCATTTGGAGCAGACACCTTGGTTTGTACTTTTTAGAGTTTTTAGTTGGTGGAGAGGCGTAGAGCTTTAAATAGACAACTCTAGAGGTTAGGGAGAAGAAAGCAGGTGTTGCCAGCTTTAGGAAAGCAAGTCTGTGCCATGCCTGGAGTGCTGCGCCCCTCCCCGGGCAGAGACCCGTGTCATGACCTTATTTATGTTCTTATTTCACAACTCCGCAGGAGTAGTCTCAGCAGGTGATGTTAGTTCTCACCTGCTGCGCGTAGAGTCCAAGCGCCTGCCAGGTGCATATAGGCGCCGCTGGTAGCTGCCAAGCTGTCTGCCCTCCGTAGGTACTGAGCTTTTCCCGTTAACTGCCCGTACCCATGGGTGACTCAGTGATCCTCTCCTTTTCTTTTTTTTTTCCCCTTGCTACAGACCATAAAACCATGGGAAACGCAGAAAGTCAAAATGTCGTGCATGAGTTCTATGGAGACAAGCACGCCGTCCTGGGGCGCAAGCACACGTCGCGGTCCCTGCGCCTGTCACACAAGGCGCGGCGGACCAGGCACGCCTCCTCCGGCAAGGTGATCCATAGGAACTCCGAAGTGAGTACCCGGTCCAGCAGCACCCCCAGCATCCCCCAGTCCCTGGCCGAAAATGGCCTAGAGCCCTTCTCCCAGGAAGGCACCCTCGAGGACTTCGGGAGCCCCATTTGGGTGGACCGAGTGGATATGGGCTTGAGACCCGTGTCTTACACTGATTCCTCCGTCGCTCCCAGCGTGGACAGCAGCATCGTCCTCACAGCAGCCTCCGTGCAGAGCATGCCAGACTCGGAAGACAGCCGGCTTTATAGGGATGACGCGACGTACTTGGCGGAGGGCGGCAGGCGGCAGCGCCCCTATGCCTCCAACGGGCCCGCGTTCATGGAGACGGCGAGCTTTAAGAAGAAACGCTCCAAATCCGCAGACATCTGGCGGGAGGACAGCCTGGAATTCTCACTGTCTGATCTGAGCCAAGAACACTTAACAAGCAACGAAGAGATCTTGGGTTCCGCTGAGGAGAAGGACTGCGAGGAGGCTCCGGCGATGGAAACCCGGGCGAGTCCGCGGCAGCTCAGTGCCTGTCAACGGGCCAATTCCCTGGGGGACTTGTACTCTCAGAAGAACTCTGGGGTGACGGCAAACGGGGGGCCCAGGAGCAAACTTGCAGGCTACTGTCGGAATTTGGTGTCTGACATCCCCGATCTCGCGAACCATAAGATGCCACCAGCTGCAGCTGAAGAGGCTCTCCCCTACAGTAATTATAACACACTCCCCTGTAGGAAATCTCACTGTCTCTCTGAAGGTGCCACCAACCCACAGATTAGCCACAGCAGCAGCATGCAAGGCAGAAGAGCAAAAACCACTCAGGTAAAGTGCCTGGAATCTGTTTTGGTATTTTGGAAACTGGTGCATGCCTCGAAGTGCATGATTGGGCTCTTAGAAGGTTCCCATCTTGTAGCTGCGTGTTAACCATAGTTTTTCCCTGGTGGGTGCTGCCTCTCTGAAGATTCGTCTGTCTGCTGCTTCGCCCCTCTTGCAGTTCTGTTGCTGAAGGGGTGGGAATTCAAGAAGAAGCCTGTGTGTGTGTGTGTGTGGGTGAGGTGACAGGGGTGGGAATGAAGCTGATAAGTTCGTATCGGGAAACTGCCTCTCCAGTTCAGCTCTCAGCAGCATCTCACTGGCTCTGCGCTTCCTTCCTAACGTGGCTTTCTCTCCCCGGACAGATGGGGATGGTGGGCTGTGGACTCTTGGAGCTTCTTTCTTCCGCGCCGCAGGTGGGAAGAGGTTAGTCGGCAGGCGGCTCCTTGGAGGAAGCCTTTTTTGATTCGGGGCCGGCTCCGGTCATTTGTCAGCTTCTGTCTGAGGTTGGCAGGCTGACTGCCTTCCCGGGAGCTATTTCAATTTCCTGTTCCTTTGCGATGCTGGCCAGTCCTCTCTCTCTGGACGGAGGTGTTGCAAGGAATAACATGGGTGGGTTCCAGGTCTGCTCTGCAGCCAACTGGCTTCTGACCTTGGGCAAAACCCTGACTTCCAGGTGTTCTTCAGGGTGAAGATGCTTGACCCACCTGCTTCAGGGTCTGGGGCATGACAGTGTGTGTGTGAAAGTGTTGTCAAAGATTTAAAATGTGTCTTGCTAATGAAACGGAGACTGCCCTCGCATTCCCTAATCATTACTGATAATTATTGGGCGGGCCAAAAAGTTCATTCGGGGTCTGGTCACCCCTGTACAAACTTTGTGATGAACCCAGTGTCACGAGGATAATGACATGTCAAGTAATCCTGCCTGCGTCAGTCCTTTCCTGGTCCTGGAGCAGGGTTCCAGGAGTCCTGGCTCATGTTGAGGATGGTTTGGTGGTTTACAGGATGGCGTTTCAGATCAGGAATCCAGGTGGGGCTCCTTTGCCCTGAAAGGTGCATTGGTCCCCAGAGTGAGCAGTGGATGCCACTGAGGTCAGCTGGAAATCAGCAGGCGTGCTCTGACCTGGCCAGCAAGTGTGATGTTGCGCCTCCAGTCTTGCTTCTCTGCTGGTCAGGGGGGTATGGTGAGGTTCAGTTGTCTTGGGAAGGGTGTCTAAGTATAATGGGCAGGTGGTCATCTTGACCATTTCACAGTGCGTGGTTGCGGGGTATTAAATACATCCACATGGTTCACGTAGCCATCACTGTGTTTCATCTTCAGAACTCTTGTGGAACTGAAACTTAACCCCCCTTAAACAGTGGTTCCCCTTTTACCCTCTTCTCAGTCCCTGGCAACTGCCATTCTACTTTCTGTCTCTATGAATTTGACTCTAGATACCTCATCTAAAGTGAATCATACAGTATTTGTCTTTTTGTGACAGGCCTATTTCACGGGCTTCCCTGGTGGCTCAGATGGTAAAGCATCTGCTTGCAGTGTGGGAGACCGGGGTTCGATCCCTGTGTTGGAAAGACCCCCTGGAGAAGGGCATGGCAGCCCACTCCAGTACTCTTGCCTGGAAAATCCCACAGACTTAGGAGCGTGGTGGGCTCCAGTCCATGGGGTTTCGAAGAGTCGGACACGATTGAGCGACTTCACTTTCACTTATTTCACTTAGGTTGATATCCTCAGGGTTCACACGTTATAGCAGGTATCAGAATTTGCTTCCTTTTTCAGGCCGAATAATATTCCACGAACACTTCACTCTCCCCAAACAGTGCCGCCCCCCGTCCCGCCCT
Source organism: Cephalophus harveyi (assembly GCA_006410635.1). Taxonomy (NCBI): domain Eukaryota; kingdom Metazoa; phylum Chordata; class Mammalia; order Artiodactyla; family Bovidae; genus Cephalophus; species Cephalophus harveyi. The sequence goes on from SJYT01075646.1 coordinate 905,122, forward strand.
ACCATTCATTTGTTGAAGGACAAGTTTGGCTGATGTCCAGGCTCTTTTTACCTGAGTAAGTTTGAGCACAGTTTTTTAAGTCTCTTGAAGCCTTAATTTCTTAATCTGTCAAATGGGCAGAGTAATAAGATTTTTGAGGAAATGGAAGGTAAAGGCTAGTGCTTGGTACTTTAAGGTAAAGTCGCTCAGTCATGTCTGACTCTTTGCAACCCCATGGGCTGTAGCCTACCAGGCTCCTCTGTCCATGGGATTTTCCAGGCAATAGTACTGGAGTGGGGTGCCATTTCCTTCTCCAGTCTATCTTCCCAACCCAGGGATCGAACCCAGGTCTTCCACATTGTAGACAGACACTTAACCGTCTGAGCCACCAGGGAAGTCCGCTTGGTACTTTAGAAGCCACCAGTAAGGGACAGTCTGTTACTTGTGATTTTCAGTATCCTGAATGGTGTTCTATGAGTTGAGAACCCCAAGTAGTTTGGTGTTTGTATCAAACTTTGTGTCTTGGAAAGAAAATGATAAAAAAGGCTGATGCGGAGGTGTGAGAAGGTGAGCGTGGATATTGCATTCAGGTGCCCTCCTTGAATTTTGACCCATCTCTTTTCTTTTTAAAAAGTATCTTTAATTAATTTATTTATTTTTGAGTGTGCTGGGTCTTTGTTGCTGTGTGCAGTCTTTCTCTAGCTGCAGCGAGGGGAGGCTTCAGTAGTTGTGACACTTGGGCTTTAGTAGCTCCAAGGCATGTGAGGTCTTCCAGGTGGACTAGGGATCGAACCCGTGTCTACTGCATTGGCAGGCAGATTCTTCAGCTCTGGACCACCCGCGGGGGAGTCCTGACCTGTCTCTTTTCTGAAGCATGATTGTAATGATAGAAATGACCCTGCTGTGGTCCCTCTGCCTGCCCTGGCAACTTGATGGGTCAGGACACAGGTGAGAGGGAGGTCCTATTAAAGGATCCCCTGAAAGGCACCACAGGCTTTGTCCTTTAGACATCGTCAGATTGGCACTGCAGGCCTGATTTCCAGAGATGGGCTTGGCAGCCCCACCAGGCTCCATTGATCCAGACTCTTTTAAAAGAAACCTCGCCTCTGTCACTTTTACCTGGAACAACGCCAAGTTAGCATCCATGCTGTGTAAGATTTGAGGGGGGTGCTGGGTGGCATTCTGGCTCTCTGTCTCTGACCCTGGGGGACAGTTGGACTCCTGCTTCCCCCACCCCTCACTGATGGGGCTATGAGCCTTTGAGCCTTGGCCGCCCCCAGGAGAGGGGCACTGCTGGTATCACGGGAAGTTCTCACGTGTACTTGTTGCATGCCACTTCCACGCTTTGGCTTGTTGCCTTCTAAAATTGTTAATATATGGAAGTGAGATCATCTCAGAGTGCTGTCTCATAAAGCACTCTAGTAGCTTAACGTAGTACAGAGTACAGGGGACCAGGAATCCTGAGAAGCACATTTGCTCCTGGCTCAGTCCTTATCGGCCAGTGACCTTAGGCGAGTCATTTCATCACTGGCTCCTTGTCTGTCCAGGGTGCGTGACACCAGCCTCCGACGGGGCCAGTAGGAGAACCAAGTGGGATTCCATACATAGAAGCCTTCTGCAGAGTCTATAAAATGAACGGAAGTCTTATTTTGGTCTCAACATTACGTGTTGAGTGAGGATCTTTAATGACTTGAAACAAACCCCAGAATTATGCACAACACTATCCACCCACCCACGCTTCCTCATCTTAAGTTTGGCGTGTTCATCCAACGCGATTTTTTGAGAACCCACTATGTTCCAAACAGTGTATTTTAAGAGACAGTGGATGTGGAGGCTTCTTTGAAAGTAATTCTTTTTTCGTTTTCTTTTGTTGGTGAAAGTTTCTGACCCAGGGGCCCTCTCCCATGGGTTCGGATCATAGATATTAACAGTCTCCTTGTTTGCCCTGGTGATGTAGTCCAATCTGTAATAGTCTTGTCAGCAGTTTTTCTCCTCAGAAAAGAGTTCCTGGCAGGCATTTGGCCCAAGGGCCTGGCCTCTGAGCCTGGGGGACGATGTTTTATCTGAACAAACATGAAGAACATATTTTTATTTGCAAATGATCAAAACAGAATTTGGAGCCATTCTTCCTGCTTTTGTATTTGAGTAGTAGTTGGACATGTTACTGAGTTATCAATCTGAAGGCAGCAGGGTTCACATTGCGGTTTTAAAAAGTGGCACATTTCATGGGTCTGCTACCCAGTAAGTGCTGAGGAATTCTATTTGTTGAATTCAGTACATGCAAATATGTGTGTGTGCTGTGTGCATAAGACAGTATCTTGAGAGTCAGTCTGCTGCTCATTTGTTGAGGGGATTTACCCAGACTATGTAAAACAGAGTTTATTTGTATTGACTGCTGTGACATCCCAATAGATTGCCTCTTGATTTAATGAATGCCTCTTTGGTTTCTTGGCCTAAACTTTACTCTCGATTGTTAATGGATAGAGGAGGGGCAGCCTGGTGGCCTGCAAAGAAGAGATTCTGAAGTCTGGTAGGTCTGAGCTTGCGAGTTGGAACCCTGTTCCCTGTTGGCTTTGTAACCCAGAAGGATCTCAGTGCCTCTTGAATAAGGCTAATGTGAGGGTTAGATACACGGAATGTAGAACTTCTGGCATAATGTCTTGCATTTAATCAGTTCAGTTCAGTTGTTCAGGCATGTCCAACTCTTTGCGACCCCATGGACCGCAGCACGCCAGGCTTCCCTGTCTATCACCAACACCTGGAGCCTCAAACTGATGTCCATCAAGTAGGTGATGCCATCCAACCATCTCATCCTATGTCATCCCCTTTTCCTCCTGCCTTCAATCTTTCCCAGCATCAGGGTCTTTTCAAATGAGTCCATTCTTCATATTAGGTGGCCAAAGTATTGGAGTTTCAGCTTCAGCATAAGTCCTTCCAATGAATATTCAGGACTGATTTCCTTTAGAATTGATTGGTTGGATCTCCTTGCAGTCCAAGGGATTCTCAAGAGTCTTCTCCAACACCACAATTCTAAAGCATCAATTATTTGGCGCTCAGCTTTCTTTATAGTCCAACTCTCACATCCATACATGACTACTGGAAAAACCATAGCTTTGACTAGACAGACCTTTGTCAGCAAAGTAATGTCTCTGCTTTTTAATATGCTGTCTAGGTTTGTCATAGCTTTTCTAACAAGATGCAAGCATCTTTTAATTTCATGGTTGCAGTCACCATCTGCAGTGATTTTGGAGCCCCCCAAAATAAAGTCTGTCACTGTTTCCATTGCTTCCCCATCTATTTGCCATGAAGTGATGGGACCAGATGCCATGATTTTATTAGCTTTCTGAGTGTTGAGTTTTAAACCAACTTTTTCACTCTCCTCTTTCACTTTCATCAAGAGACTGTTCAGTTCTTCTTTGCTTTCTGCCATAAGGGTGGTGTCATCTGCATATCTGAGGTTATTGATATTTCTCCTGGCAATCTTGATTCCAGCTTGGGCTTCATCCAGTCTGACATCCAGTGGAGTCTGGATATGGGGGATAGATTTTGTGTCTAATTAGGGTGTTTTAAGGCAATGGCAACCCACTCTAGTATTCTTGCCTGGATAATCCCATGGACGGAGGAGCCTGGTGGGCTGCAGTCCATGGGGTCGCTAAGAGTCGGACATCACTGAGTGACTTCACTTTCACTTTTCACTTTCATGCATTAGAGAAGGAAATGGCAACCCACTCCAGTGTTCTTGCCTGGAGAATCCCAGGGATGGCGGAGCCTGGTGGGCTGCCATCTATGGGGTCATACAGAGTCGGACACGACTGAAGCGACTTAACAGCAGCAGCAGCAGCCGTCCTTGTATGGTGATGGCTTCCAGGAATTCTCTCCCATTACTCTTCCAATTCATCCAGAATTTGTGACATGGATGTGCAGGAACAGAAGTCACATCTTAGTGTGAACTCACCCCGTGGCATCCAGAGTAGACAGTAGACACCACACTGTCTCCGCATGTTCAACCAGGTTTTAGCTCCTGTGCCTTCAGAGTTTAACATACAAACCCTTGGTTCTGGTACAGAAGCCCAAAGGGGTGGTGGGCTGAAAAGAAAAAAAGTAACTGTCTACTACCATGGTCCAAAAGAGTGGTTCCTGAGAGAGATCACCAAAGATGACTTCATTTTAATTTTTTTAAATTGAAGTATAGTTGATTTACAGTTAATTTCTGCTACTGTGCAGCAAAGTAATTCAGTTATATTTATATACACACATACACATATTCAGTTATATATTATGTGTGTGTATATGTTTATATATACTTTCTTTTTAAAATTCTTTTTATTATGGTTTATCACAGGATGTTGAATATAGTTCCCTATGCTATACAGTAGGACCTTTTGTTTATCCATCATATATATAACAGTCTATACTGCTAACTCCAAATTCCCACTCCAGGCCTTAACTGCCCCCACCCAGCCTCCCGCCCCCCCATGCCAGCAACTACAACTCTGTTCTCTGTGTCCATGAGTCTATTTCTGTTTTGTAGATCAGTTCATTTATGCCATATTTTGGATTCCATGTATATCATACAGCATTTGTCTTTTTCCTTCTTACTTCACGTAGTCTGATAATCTCTAGTTCCATCCATGTTGCTGCAAGTAGCATTATTTCGTTCTTTTTCATGGCTGAGCAGTATTTCATTGTGTATACATGACGTTTTCTATGTGCATTCCTCTGTCAGTGGATATTTAGCTTGTTTTCCGTGTCTTGGCTATTGTGAATAGTGCTGCTCTGAACATAAACGTGAGTATACCTTTTCAAATCATAGTTTTATCTGGATACATGCCCAGGAGAGGGACTGCTGGGTCATATGGTAGCTTTATTTTTAGTTTTTTGAGGCACCTCCATACTATTTTCCATGAGCTTACAGTCCCACCAATCGTGTAGGAAGGTTTTCTTTTCTCCACACCCTCTCTAGCATTTTTTATTTGTAGACAGACATTTTAATGATGGCCATTCTGACTGGTGTGAGGTCATACCTCATCGTAGTTTTGATTTGCATTTCTCCAGTAATTAGTGGCCGGAGAAGGCAGTGGCACCCCACTCCAGTGTTCTTGCCTGGAAAATCCCAGGGACGGGGGCGCCTGGTGGGCTGCCGTCCATGGGGTCACACAGAGTCGGACATGACTGAAGTGACTTAGCAGCAGCAGCAGCAGCAGCAGTAATTAGCGGCAGAGAAGGCAATGGAACCCCACTCCAGTACTCTTGCCTGGAAAACCCCATGGACGGGGGAGCCTGGTAGGCTGCAGTCCATGGGGTCGCGCAGAGTCGGACATGACTGAAGTGACTTAGCAGCAGCAGCAATAATTAGTGATGTTGAGCATCTTTTCACATACCTGTTCGCCCATCTGTATGTCTTTTTTTGAAGAAATGACAAAGATGGCTTTAGAAGGTTCTATCCCTGATAAAACTTTCTTGCTTGGATAAACAGGTAATAGAATTGGCGATTTCAGCCAGATAGAGGGTGCAGCATGGTCAGAAAGAGATCTTGAGTTCCCATAATAAACTGTGTTGGTGCTTAAAATTTTGGTTTTGCCTTATACTTAGCTTAAATGGTTCAAGGATAATATGTTCCCTGAGCTGAGAATTGGCATCAGCCTCCAATAGATTCCTAACCTTTGGTCACAGATTCCTTTGAGAATCAGATGAAAAAATTGGATTCTTTTGGGTCAAACACAGGAACCACCCTGCTGTGTATCATTTCAGGGGATCCATGGGTCCTCCACCATCCATCAAGAAGCTTCTGATTAAGAACCTCAGGTTAATTCTTCATGAAACAAAATAGTTTTATATACAGTCCACTGAAAACAACCTCTTCCTTCACTTCTCCTTTTTGATGCTTCTTTTTTCTTTTATCTTTCTTTTTCTGGCACGTAAGTTAAGCAATGAGATATTTATTTTGAAAAACAGCCCATCCATTTTCAACATGAATATCCGTCTCCTTTGCCAAGATCTTCTTTTGAGGAGTGGGAGTAAGTAGCCAAGAGATGGCTTATATCAGCAGTTCTCAGACTCCTTTCTACTCTTAAAAAGTCTTATAGATTCCAAGGAGTTTCTATTCATGTTTATATCTATAAATATGTATCACATTACGAATTGAACCAGAAATGTAAAAAATACTTGTTAATTCATCTTAAAATAGCAGCAATAAAGCATTACATGTTCACATAAATAACTTTAATTGTTAAATTTTATCTTCTAAAATTAAGAGAAAGATCGAGAAGCAGGGAGGGCATTGTTTCTTTGCTTTAGATTTATTTTGGTGGCGCTGGGTCTTTGCCGCTATGCACAGGCTCTCTGTCGCAAGCGGGGGCTACTCCGCTGGGTGCGTGGGCTTTTCATTGCAGTGGCCTTTCTTGTTGCAGTTCCTGGGCTTGGTGGTTGTGGTGCATGAGCTCAGTTGCTCCATGGCACGTGGAATCTTTCCAGACCAGGAATCGAACCCATGTCCCCTGCACTGGCAGGCGGATTCTTATCCACTGTAGCACCAGGGAAGTCCCATTTTGTATTTTTGCAACTGTCGACAATTTCTAACCTATCAGAAGCGACTGGAGTCTTGCAGCTGCTCTGCATTCACTCTTTTGTGATATGCTCTTTTGTTGGACTGTTTGGGGAAAGTCTTGCTTCGAATAGGTAGCTGGAAAAGGGAGGGCTTTAGGGGCCCCCTGAAATTATTGAAGGAACTCCGATCCCCACTCAGAGAGCAGCTGATTTATGCTAATATAGCTTGGGGAGGTCCAAACCTCTGAAAACCACATTCTCCATTTAGTCCGTGAGGAGAGGCGAGTAGGTTTCCCTCAACATAAATCGTGTCCTGCAATGCTGTGTAATTAATTACTGGTTTCTCAGTGTAACTGGGAAGGATAAAGTGCTGTGATGGGAGCTTGGAGCCTCCCAACCAGCCTGCCTTGCAGCCCTGGGAGCGTCTCCACGGAGCCCAGGGCAGGGAACACCCACAAGCTTTTCACTCTGTGGTTGGGGCCCCATTTGCTTTGAACCTCCCATTGACAGAATATCTAGTGTGGGCCATAAAACAGCCCAATATGTCTTTCTCACTTTCTCTCCTTTTAAAAAGATGAAAGAAAAAGCCATGTAAATGAGCTCTGGTTGTCTCCATAAAAGACATCATAAACCCGGATCTTCGCTGGAAGGTGGCGAAGTCAGGCTCTCCAGTTGTGACTTCAGCTGGAGTTGATCGTGAGCTGAGCCTGCAAATAACTAGATCTTTAAATCAAACTCAAGTTTATTCCATGAGAAACGATGTTCTTGTTGTGAGAGGAGGGTGGAAAATGAACAGCAGTGAAGTTGTTCAACAGTGTGGGGTTTTTTTTGTTTGTTTGTTTTTAAAGTGCCTATGCCATGCCAGGCACTATTCTTGGCTCTTGGGAGGTGTCAAGAAAAGATCCGCTGAGCTTAGGGGTGAAGTGCGGGTGTGTCCGCAGCAAACAATTAGCACAACAAGTACAGGACATGCTATGGGAAAAAGAGAGCGAGATGGGGAGGAGTGGGCAGTGGTGAACGTGGTGAGAATTCCAGATCGCGCAGGTCCCCTAGAAAGGGCAGGCTTGGGTAGGGATTGGAAGGGGAGACGGGAGTCGACCATTGATTTGGAAACTGGGGTCATGCCCTGCACTTTTGAGAAAGAGCAAAGAGGCTAGTGTGGCTGGGGTGGTGGTGGGGTGGGTGTTGAGAAGTTTCATGGGGATCAAAGGAGATTAAAGGCTTCCAGCTGAGCCTTGAAGGATCAGTATTCCTGGAATTCCTAGAAGCAAGAAGGGCTGGGAGCGTACACTGGCAGGAGTCCTTCAGTTTCACTGGTGGCAGGGTGTCTCCAAAGGTCTGGTGCTGGCTGGACACCAGTGAAGGGCCTTGATGGACAGCCTCAGGAGCCCTCCACCTTGTTGCTGGAGACATACTGTACAGGATGGCTTATGGGAGGAAGGTAGTTAGAAAAGAGAGTTGATGACTGGAGATGTGAGATGAGGGGTAGGGGAGCGGGTGGGGAGTGAGAACAGGGACTGAGACACACACGTAGAAAAACAGATGAAAGGAGAGAAGATGACTCACTGACCTCAGCACAGTGCTGACTCCAATCTGAAGTTACCTGGAGCAACATTTCAAGCATTAGACAACTTCTGAGTCCCTTGTGAGCAGCAGTGAGAAATTCACTTCCAGCGGTTGTAATTGAGAGAAATTTTGAGTCACCCCTGTTGGGAATCATTAGCGAGGATGGGACTGAGTGCTGGAAACTTGAAAGGGCAGGGAGTCTTTGCCTTGGGAAAGGAAGAAGTGGGAAATGGAGCTGGTTTTTAGAAATGTCTCAGATGGAGCCAGGACACGTGTAAAGGGGTGAAGAGTAGGAGGCCCAGGAGCTGAAATTGACAAACTTCTGAATCATGAACTCAGAAAGGCACTGGACATTTGTTTATAGAGGTGGGGGGGAATCTTACAATAATGGAAAACGGAGACTGCAATATTTCTGTAAATCAAGAAAAGTGATTATTATAACAGTTACTAGCAATTACTTGCATCATTTTCTTCGTCTATTGTGCAGTGTTATGAATGTGAAGAGGATTCAGAGGGATTGCATTGGCTCACGCCAACCTTGGTCTGCCTGTCTTTTTCCCCCTAAGGCCTTGTTTTCCCCACATTCCTCAGCAACATACTTTTTTCTGTATTAATGCAGGAAGCTAGGAAGTGAGCTCAGGCAGACTCCCCTCTTTGGGCTGAGATGGACACGATCTGTGCAAGTGCTGTGTGCTGGGCAGAGTTCTAGAAAAGTGAGTTAACTCTATATCACATCTTACAATGTGTCTTACAAAGTAGATATTATTGCCATTCCCATTATACAGGTGAGGAAACTGAGGCATGGATTGGTTCAGAATGACATGCCCAGACATGATATTTGCTGTACTGAGATATACCATGGAGAGAGTGTTGGAAACCAAAGACATTGTGCACATGTATGCGTGTATGGAGGGGTGGAGGTACTCAGATTTGGGGGATAAGAAGATGATAAACTACAGGAGGAATATTTTAGAATTTAGTAAGTCAGAAATTGTTCCAATTCAAGGCTTCCACAGGTCCACAGATATATGCCCAGGAGTGGGATCACTTGATCATATGGTCAGTAAAAAATCTGCCTGCCAATGCAGGAGACCTGGGTTCGATCCCTGGGTTGGGATGATCCCCTGGAGAAGGAAATGGCAACCCATTCCAGTACTCTTGCCTGGGAAATCTGTGGACAGAGGAGAGAGGAGCCTGGTGGGCTAAAATCCACGGGGTCACGAGTCGGACATGACTTAGCGACTAAACCTCCATCACCACCACGGGTCAGAATCTCCTCCCCTCACTGAAATCCCTTGAACTCTCCTCTACTGCATTTATCATCTCTATACAGGTGTATTGACGTAAAGCTGGATTCATCAGGGAAATTAAAGAAAGTGACCAACATAACAGTTTCTAATTGCATTCGACTTAAAACTTCTCCCAGGGCCCTTGAACTTTGTGGCTAATGACTTCTTCAGAATTGTGATCACACTTCATTAGTACAGCAGACCTGTTCCTTTGGGTATTTCTGAGTCCCTGGTGGAAAGGAGGTGAGCTTTGCCACAATGGGTCATTAGCCCATGTTCATGCTGGGGGACCCTCTAGTTTTCAAGGCCGTGCGAACAGGCTTTGAATTTGCCTCTCACCACCTCCGCTTTAGTACCGGAGCTCACTTAAGCTTTGTTGCCTGGCTGAAATGACTAAGAAAACTTGCACTGTTGAATGTTTTGGGCGACAGCTGGCCACTTGTACATCCAGTGGGAAAGTGCATGTGTTGATTTCGGCTGGTGGAATGGAAGCTGGTGAGTGAAAAATCCGGCTTGGGAGGATTCATCCAGGAAGAGCAGGGCTTAAGAGCCTCTATATTCCATGAATGTTATTTATAATTGGAAGCCTCTTCAGTGGAGTGGTTCTAACACGGGGAGTTTATTTGGAGCTATTTTCAGGAAATCTCCGGCCAGATCATGCATCATGCTGAGAGTTACTTCTCTGTTTAGCTAGGGTCTTACTATTTCCCTTGATCTCCTCTAACTTTTGCTTTAAATTTCAGTACATTTGGTTTGATATTCTGGGACTGATCATATGCTAAGGCATCTAACTAGATAAGAAGGAACATACCTTGCATTGGGAATAAGGCTGCTTGAGCCCCCACGGAACTCGTCCCTGAAGCTGACCACTAAAAGAGTGGGGGAGGTTCACAGACGCTTTTGAGTGTGGGGAGAATCAGGTTTCTCAGGTATGAAGTGTCCTTGAGATGGAGGTAGTCGGAGGAGGAGCCCTTTGTAAAAATGCACCGGGATTGTTTGCATCGCAGTGATGCTGTCTGTCTTCTGCGCGATTGGGAACCACGGGGCAGTGTATGCACCTGGCATTTGACGATGTTGGGTGTTTGGGATGCAGCCTCAGAGCGATCTTGCAGTGTGTGAACCTAGAGCCTCTATATGCATGTATCTGACTTTGGTTTCTTCTAGAGTTCCTGTGACCTGTAGGCTTCTAACTGTTGTGTGGCATGTTGTTGTTCGTTGTTCGGTTGCTAAATGGTGACCAACCACATGGACTGCAGCACGCCAGGCCTCCCTGTCGACCGTCTCCCGGAACTTCCTCAAACTCATGTCCATTGAGCCGGTGATGCCATCCAACCATCACCTCCTCTGTCCTCCCCTTCTCCTGCTGCCTTCAATCTTTCCCAGCATCAGGGTCTTTTCCAGTGAGTTGGCTCTTTGCTTCTGGTGGCCAAAGTATTGGAGCTTTAGCTTCAGCATCAGTCCTTCCAATGAATATTCAGGACTGATTTCCTTTGTATTGACTGGTTGGCTCTCCTTGCAGTCCAAGGGACTCTCAGGAGTCTTCTCCAGCACCACAATTCAAAAGCATCAATTCTTCGGTGCTCAGCTTTCTTTATGGTCCGACTCTCACATCCATACATGACTACTGGAAAAACCATAGCTTTGAATATATAGGCCTTTGTCAGCAAAGTAATGTCTCTGCTTTTTAATATGCTGTCTAGTTTTGTCATTGCTTTTCCTCCAGGGAGCAAGCTGGATAAAACAACCCCATTGTACATGACTCCTTCATTGAATTGAAGTTGGAGATGGCTGGTGTAGAGGATGTGGAGACCTACTGACCATTCAGGTCTTGAGTAATGCCTCTGGCTGGGTGGACATCATTTTCCACGGTGCTAGAGCAAGAATTTCTGGGTATCTGGGAACATCCCATGCTTCATGGTCATATAGAGGCTGGGGCTGGACAGGCAGCATTTGTTTCCGGGCAGTCTGGGTCATATATCAGAAGGGGGATGTGTACCACTGAGCCTACTTAACCGCTGTGGAGACTAGGCGGAGCCGCCTTGGGTCACAGATGGGGAGCATTCCCTGGCAGTTATTCTGCCAAAGTAAGCCAGCTCATCTGGGGCCAGCGGGCCTGATACCTGGAGAAATCACTGCTCAGTTCAGTGACTGTCCCAGAGTTGGACATGCACAGCCTGAGCCGTTGCAGAGTTGCAGCATGAGTTGGCATGAGCACATGTTTAAGTGTGAAAAAGAGGGGAGTGTCTATCGAGTCCTTAACTCTTAGTTCCAGTAGGGATGTCAGGACATTCTGTAGGGGTTCATGGTTTGTGGGGATGTCGTAGATGTTAAGTGGAGAGGGGAATGGCAACCCCATCCAGTATTCTTGCCTGGAGAATCCCGCAGACAGAGGAGCCTGGCTGGCTACAGTCCATGGGGTCGCAAAGAGTCAGACATGACTGAGCAGCTAAGCCCAGTAGATGTTAAGAGACATGCCTGTCCATTCTCTGCTTGTTTCACTCAGATTCTTTTATCTCCCCCTTCCCCTTCTCATCACTTTGGAGTTTGAGCTCTTTGCTGGAAAGTCAGGGCATACAGATGCCCAGTCACGCAGTTTTGTTGGGAAACCCTAGAAGAGGCACTGTTGGCAGACAGAGGGGAAGGCATGGTGTTGACTGCTGAGACAGGACCTATCAGGTGCTGCCTGCAGCTGAGCCATGGGGATGCCTTGTCAGAGTAGAAGGGGGCATTGGAGGCATGGGTTCTCACCTCCAATCTGCCACCCACCAGGCTGTTGACTTTCTGAGCCTTAGCATCCCCAGACATTCACCAAGGGGATGGTTTTGCAAGGTTCCTTCCTGTTCCCCAGTTCTGGAAATTATCAGGTGCCTGCTATCAATGTCTCCTTTTTTGTTCTGAACTCTTTTTCTTATGACCCAGGGAGGTTACCCCTGTGTAGCTGGTCATTCCCTGTCTTACAGCGAAGCAGCTCATCATCTTTCATGTTTGAGACAAATTTATAGCTGATTTTTGTCCCGTCTCCCAGAGAAGGACTGAGATGTGAAAATGAGTCCAGATACTGGGGAGACTCATACAAACTCCTCATCTCCCACCACCCATGGTTATCTTGAATAATCGGTGATGACTGACTTTACTTATTATCATCAAAAGGGACATATGGTAAATGTTCCTGCCAGGGAGAAACGTGGGTTGGTAACAGCACTCTCCTGTTTGTACTAGGGAGTTTTTTTTACCTACTGGATCCCTGGGTTGGGAAGATCCCCTGGAGGAGGGCATGGCAATGCACTCCAATATTCTTGCCCAAAAAATCCCATGGGCAGAGGAGCCTGGTGGGCTCCATGGAATCACAAAGAGTTGGACGTGCCTGAAGTGACTGAGTATGCATGCTCACTCAGTGGCACAATATATGTATCTCATACCTTCCATGTGTGTGTCCTTGATGACCATTGGTGGTGGGTAACAGGCAGGCCAGCAGGTAGGATGACAGTCACAGGGTCTGCATCTTAGCTGTATCCCTGGTTTCTTTGACCCTCTTAAGTCCCTCTGTATCCCAGGGACCTAAACTCCATTGCACGTGTCATTGGTCCTTAGAAACTTGCTTCAGCACTTCCTGCTACTGTCTTCCCATCTCACCATCCTCTTGTCTCACCCTTTTTTTTTTCTAAATAAACTTTTTATTTTAGAACAGTTTTAGAATGAAGCAAATGTTGCAAACATGGCACACAGGGTCCCCGTGTACCCTGCACTCCGTTAACCTTGAGCACTTGGCCGAGGTAGTCCTCGGCTGGTGTCTCCACTGTCAACTTTCTGTGCTTTGCACACTGTACTTCCTCGTGTGTGTTTTTGTGTTTTTGAAGATGTACACTGTGATGGTTTCAGTTCAGTTCAGTTGCTCAGTCGTGTCCGACTTTTTGTCACCCCATGGACTGCAGCACGCCAGGCCTCCCTGTCCATCACCAACTCTCGGAGTTTAATGTACGTATGTATTGTGAAATGATTGCCACCATAAAGTTAATTAACACATCCATCACTCACGTAATTACTCCTCTCTTCCTTCCTCCCTCCCTTCCTCCCTTCCTTCCTCCCTCCCCTCCTCCCTTCCTTCCTTTTTTTTTTCTTTTCTTTTTTTGTGGTGAGAACACTTACAGATCTACCCTCCTAGCAGATTTCAAGGATACGATACAGTATCATTAACTAGAGTCATTGGCTGTATATCAGATCCCCAGAACTTAATTGATCTTGTAACTGAAAATGTGTAGCCTTGACCAGGATCTTGCATTTCCCCTAGTCCCCTAGTCTGTCAGCTACCATCCCACTCTCTGACTCTATGGGTTTGGCGTGTTTACATTCCACATAGAAGTGAATCCGACAGTATCTGTCTTTCTGTGCATCCCATGATGGTTCTCATGTCTGGCTCTGCCCATCATTTAGTTGCTAACTTAGGACCTATTTGTGATGAAGGTGAACTCTAAAGGCCTTGGCTTAGAATTGACCACATGAGATGTGCAGAGATGAGGGCACAGCGCCTGTTTGGGCCTCATGCAGGACAGTGTTATTGGCTTGGCTGAGAAGTTCGTTCTGGTGTTTCTATAGCATCGTATGAAAACCCGGAATTAACTTTTTGGCCAACCCAATAGTTTGTGGCTTGGTTCATTCTGCCGCATTACCTGGCAGCAGAGATTTGAAAGCACAGCATTCAAATCATTTATGTGGCAATTGGAATATCCTGTTAGCTTTTACATTTTCAAACCGTAATGAACTATTTATGAGACTAAAGTCTTAAAACACGGTTAGGTCTCCAAACCATGTATTACTTGCCTGTCAGTTTCACGTTCCCATCCTTTCCCTTGGAGAAAAACCAGTCCCATTTCTTATCCCTGAGACTGTTGAGCTGTCCCGTTGAATTCTGCTTTCATTATTCTCCCTTGAAGACTACCCTTCTTTAATTATTGTTTGTGGAAACGCCTTTAGCACTTCAGAGCAATCCAGATTGTGATTTAAGAACAGACCTGTCTGTGTCCCGTTGAGCCTGAGAGCAGGGCCAGCGCTTTGGAAGTTCCAAATGTTTTTAACCGAGGGATGGATACCCCCCACATCTTGGCAGTTGCCCCGAGCTGTCACTTGGCCCCCAGGGCAGTGAGTAGCTTGCTCCGGCTCCTGGCATCCCAGCTTTGAAAGCGCAGGGTAATTGGAGAGTCTGCGCTGCAGCCGTGGGCCCCACAGACTTGTTCAGCTCAAGTGCAGAGTGAGAAGCTGCTTGTTTTCAAGAAACAAAGCGGATTGGAGCATGAGGGCTCTCCCCTGCTCCTGGGCTCCGGGTCCTTGTTGGGTGAGTGGGTGGGGTGGTATGCTAGCTGTCTTTCTAGTCACCAGATCATAAATTAGACTCCTAACTCAGCGTTTTGTTTATTTGCCTTTTTTTTTTTAAGTATAAGCTATACAGACATCATTATTCCCCTGGAACCCCCTCCCTCCTGAATAAACTACCTAATCAGCCAGCAGAGTTTCCTGGAGCGCCAGGCTGGCTGATGAGGACCAGGGTGCTGAGTTCTCTCAGCAGGGCCGTGGGGGGATTCTGAATAGCTGATTTGCCCATTACTTAATTATCTAAGTCAGATCATTGATAAGTTCTTTGAAATGTTTCTTGCTTTGTGTGTGTGTGTGTGTGTATTTTGAATGTTCTGAATTGTTCACATTCATACTGGGGTGGCTTCATGGTTTTCCTGAGCTGCTCAGCAGGCATGTTGGGTTTGAGGGGGTTGGGGGTTGAGGGGTAATTGGTCCCGGCAAGATGGGGAGCAGTGACACGCTGCAGGTCGCCAGCAGCTCCACAGCCCCCGGCCGGAGCGACAGGAGCCCGGGGTTACTTATCTGTGTGACACATGTCTTCTTTCTTCTCCCTTTCGGCTCCCAAGGATGTTAACGCAGGCGAGGGTAGCGAGTTTGCCGACAGCGGGATCGAAGGGGCCACCACCGACACGGACCTCCTGTCCCGGCGATCCAATGCCACTAACTCCAGCTACTCGCCCCCCACCGGCCGTGCCTTTGTGGGCAGCGACAGCGGCAGCAGCTCCACTGGGGATGCGGCCCGCCAGGGGGTGTATGAGAATTTTCGCCGGGAGCTGGAGATGAGCACCACCAACAGCGAGAGCCTGGAGGAGGCGGGCTCCGCGCACAGCGACGAGCAGAGCAGCGGCACCCTGAGCTCCCCGGGCCAGTCCGACATCCTGCTCACGGCCGCCCAGGGCACGGTGCGCAAGGCCGGCGCCCTGGCCGTCAAGAACTTCCTGGTGCACAAGAAGAACAAGAAGGTGGAGTCAGCCACGCGGAGGAAGTGGAAGCACTACTGGGTGTCCTTGAAAGGTGAGAGAGACAGAGAGCATCCTTCCTGCCGTGCTGGGTAACCCTGTGCTCCGTGGTACCCCTTACACGGGATGGTTTTTAATTACATGGAATTTCTATCTCATGCTAATTTCAGAATTGTTGTTTTATGGTGGTAAGAGTACTTAACGTGAGGTCTACTCTCTTGGGCTTCCCAGGTGGCACAGTGGTAAAGAATCTTCCTGCCAATACAGGAGACACGGGTTTGATCCCTGGGTTGGGAAGAGCCCCGGCAGGAGAAAGTGGCAGCCCACTCCAGTATTCTTGCCTGGAGAATCCTATGGACAGAGGAGCCTGGCGGGCTGTAGTCCATAGGGTTGCAAAGAGTCAGACATGACTGAGCATGCACGCACACACTACACACACACACACACACACACACACACACACATATTACCCCCTTAGCACATTTTTAGGTGTATGTTTAGTTGATGAAGTGTAGTTGATGAAGGCACACGGTTGTACAGCACATCTCTAGAACATCTTATTGAGCTGAAACTTTATGTCCCTTGATAGTCACTCCCCATTTCCTTTTCCCGTCAATGCTTTATAGTCTTTACTGTTTCACATGTAAGCTATTAGAACCTCTCATGCCTTGTTTTCTTACGTACAGCTGGTTGTGGTGACAGTTTCAGTGCCTTGAGTTCCAAAAAATATTTTTTTGAAATCGTCCCAAAAAATGTGCCTCCCAGAGTAACTGTTTTGGAGGGAAAAATCAGTAGTTTGAATCTTATGAAATTGCCTTTTTTTTTTTTTTTATAAAGAATGATGGAATATTGTATTTTCATAGAATTTAACATAGTGTATAATAGGATGTCTGAGCCATCTACGTTTGTGAAAAAGTCAATGTTCTGCAATCACATTTTGAATACTTGAGTGTGTGTGTATGCATGTATATATATGCAATGCCTTTTCATTGATAAGCACAATGCTTTGATGTGCTGCTGTTCATTACTGTTTTGCATACATTTTAGAAGTACGTGCATGTGTTTTTGCCCATGTCTGCATGTCTTGATGGTATAGATGGTATATTTGTGAGCTCTGTGTCCTAAAAGGAAAGACACTTCTCAAGCCCACTTAGAATCCTTAACAGAAGCTGGATTTGAAGCAGGTTAATGTATGGCTGGAGAGGTTAGAAAGGTTACTAAGCATGAAGGATGTGTCCCAGAAAAAGAAGCCTGAGCTTATCTGGTGTAGTACATCCATTACACCATCTGATACTGGATTTTATCATCTGTGGCTGGTGTGGAATAACCAGTCCTGGAGGCACACAACAGCCTAGAGCTCTGTTCAGTGATGTGCAGGTCAACCCCTGTGCAGGGTTTGGGTGGGTTGCATTACTTGTGATGCCTACCATTGCTTCAATACCTGGCCAGACAGGGAAGGAGCATATTAATTGGGCTATAGGTCTTGTTGCATGTCACAGAGACCTATAGTGACAATGCCTCAAGCAAGCCAGGACTTAAATTCCCTCCCACCTAGCAGAGGTAGGCCTTCTAAGGGTGATGGGGCGACTCTTTGCTGTGACGTCATCCAGAAGCCAGGGTTCCTTTTGTCTTACTGCTTAACTGTACCTAGAGCATTGTTTTCATCTGAACGATCAGGAGAGCTCACCAGCAGGTCCAGTTCCAGTGGAAATATGGAGTTGTGGAGGGCGAATCCCTCTGCACTGAGAGTGCAGCCTGGAAGTTGACTGAATCTCTTCTGCTTCCACTACATAGGCCAGAAATGAGTCCAACCTAGCTGCAAGGGAGGCAGAAATGGACTCAACCAAGCACTAGGGTTGCTATTACTGCAGAGGAAAGGAGGTTGGGCATGTTGGGGACCAACCAATTGTCCCGCAGAGGAGTCTTTGCACTTGTCAGCCAGTGCAGGGCAGTTTCCCCCTCCTTTCTGCCAAGAGCTTGTGTGTCTAATGTTCCTGCCTGTTTAGCATAGGATGCTCTCTTTAGTTTTTAAGACTTGTTGGGTTATTACATCTTGTTGCTCCACTTCTAAGGATGTCTCGGAAAGAGTCAGGTTCTTCTTCTTCTTCTTTTTTGATTAATTTATTTTAATTGGAGGATAATTACTTAACAATATTGTGGTTTTTGCCATGCACCGACCTGAGTCAGCCACGGGTTCTTTTCTCATGTCCTCTTCTCGTTCTGAAAGTCTGCCTTAGTGGTTTCAGAGTTTGAATAGATGTGGAATTCTGGTACCTGTAGTATCTTCTGTGGAAAACCTCAGAAAATATTGATATTAAACTTTAAATTTTGGTGTCTGTGCAAAATCGGATACTGTACTATAGTCTACATAAAGTGCATATAAAATTTTGAAGACAGATGAAGTATCTGTGTTCAGAACACAGGAATGTTGAATTTGAGCTAATTTTATTGGGTGACACACACACACACATACACAGAGCACACTTTGCTTTTCATTTCCCATTGTGAGTTGCGAAAAGGCTATTTGATGTCGTGGTTCTGCTTGTGAAACACAGTTGTTCTTCCTGTGGGAGCATTTTGGAGACCTGCTACCGTTCTTTTTCACATGAGACCTGCCTCGGCTTAATTTGAAGGCACTATCAGGTCATGTCTAAGGGGCCCTGGATCATATCCACTGTCCTGCTGTGGGGGGTGGGATGAGATGACATCAGGGAGAAAGACCCCTTCTTCCACCTCCTGCTCCTCCCCAAAGGTCCACAGCACTGGACCCCGCAGCCTCTGTTCCCTTTAGCAGCCTGTCTTATCTTTCATTTTATTACTTAATGTTGAGTTTTTAACAACATGATTAGAAGACCACCTGCATCACAGTCGCCTGAGTCACTTCCTGGGTTGTATCCATACCTGCTGAATCTCAAAGTCTGAAGGTGGTTCAGTTCAGTTCAGTCACTCAGTCGTGTCCGACTCTTTGCAACCCCATGGACTGCAGCATGCCAGGCCTCCTTGTCCATTGCCAACTTCCGGAGCCTACTCAAACTCATGTCCATTGAGTCGGTGATACCATCCAGCCATCTCATCCTGTGTCGTCTCTTTCTCTTCCCACCTTCAGTCTTTCCCAGCATCAGGGTCTTTTCCAGTGAGTCAGTTCTTTTCATCAGGTGGCTAAAGTATTGGAGTTGGGGCCCTGTATTAATCCTTGTATTGGACCTGCTATAACCAAGTACCACAGACTGGGTGGCTTCAACAAAAGAAACAGATTGTCTCATAGTCCTGGAGCCTCGAGGTCTGAGGTCAGGGTGGCAGCGTTTGGTGTTCTCTCGTGTCCTCTGTCTGTTTCTGTCTATGTCCAAATTCCTCCTTCTTATAGAGACAGTGGTCCTAGCGGCTTCGTGCCCACCTGAACACCCTCCTTTTATTTTAATTACCTTGGTAAAGCCCTTGTCTCCCAATATAGCGAAGTTCTGAGGCCCTGGGCTATGACTTCAGCCTAGGAACCTGGGGGGATAGGATTCAGCCCACGACAGGCCCTGAATCTGTGGTTTAAACAAAGTTCCCAGGTGATGCTTAGACTCCATTTGAGAATAACACTGTTAATGGCATAGGATAAAAATAATTAGGTGATTTTTTTTACTTGGGACATGGAAGCGGGGGCTGTTTTGTTTCTGCTGCTCCTTTAGAGAATAAATGATCAAGGAAGGCAGGATGTGGGCACTCAGGAGCCCAGCCCACACGCCCATTAGAGGAGGGAGCCTCGCTTCCTTGGTGACCCAGATCTGCATGACACAGTCTGTCAGGATCCAGACTGGAACACACAGCTGCCGAGTCTTTTCCTTCTGGCTCATGATGGGTCCCATTATAGATCGACAAACTCGGGTCTTGTCCCTGCCACTCACAGGCAGGGCTCGCTGCTGACTTGGGCTTGGAGATGGAGAAATAAAAAGCAGGATACTTGGAAACTGTGGGCTAGAGAATTCTTCAAAGATTCTTTCTCGTTCGACAGAATAATTAATCTTTTAAAAGTTTAAGAATTAGACTCTGGAGTGTCTCCATCCATGACTGGAAAGCAAACAGATTACGTTCAAGATGAAGGTAAAGAAGATATTATCAGGGAGCGCATAGTGCCCAGCCTTGCTGTCTCACGCTAGTCTTAAAGTTGGAACACGTCGATAATTGAGGAGAAGCTGATTTTCAACCACCCACTGTCATGGGCGATTGTAAACCTAAATTGAAAAATGATAGAAATGGCAATTTGGGGAGACATCAGTGTGTGGACGTTGCATATCCATGATCCACAGGCTTCGGTTTCTGTTCTAACTATAGTAAAGCTGCATTGTCCGTTTTCTGTTAAGAATCTGTTCATCATTAGTGTAATATTAGTCCTAAGGATTATTTAGAGTAAGGTTTCTCAGTAACGGGACTGCTGACATTTTCTGGATAATTCTTTGTCATGAGGCTTGTCCTGGGCGTTGTATGTTAGACAGCATCCTTGCCCAGTCAGTGGTCCCCAGGCACCGGGTTTCATGGAAGACAGTTTTTCCATGGGGAGGTGGGGGAGATGGTTTGGGGATGATTCAAGTTTATTACATTTATAGTGCACTTTATTTCTTTTATTGTATCAGCTCCACCTCAGATCATCTGGCTTTAGATCCTGGAAGTTGGGGACCCCTGTATTACCCACGTGCTTCTGTCCCCCACCCCCAAATTGTGACAACCAAAAGTGTCTCTAGACTTCACCAAATGTCCCTCATTCAGCAAAAATGCCCCCACTTCGGGAACCTCAGATTTCTAGAAAATTACCCTCTTCTTTCCATTTCTTTTCTTTTTCATTCTCTGAATCTATGCTAGCTTAAGACATGAATGTGAGCTCTGTGTTCCTGTAAAAACTTGAGCTCTTCAAAATAAGAGGGATTATTAAAAAATATATATATAGTGTTGGAGTAATAGGTCTATAGTTAAATTATATGTATGTAACTTATACCCCCAAAGCATAAAAACAAAGTAAAACCCTACTAAAATTACATAACACTGTATATTTCCAACAATAAGTGTCACAGAAAACATAGGGCTTTATCCTCGGGGCGGGTGGCTGGGGGGAAGGTGAATATAACTTGAATGGGTTGGGGGGAGAATTGAAACTCTTCAACTATGGATACAAGGACAACAGTTATAAAATCGTGATGTTCAGCAGGACCACGCAGTAAACTCTTTGGCTGAGCTCGTGGTCAGGCGCTACCACAGGAAGCACCGGGAAACCAGCAGGGCTTGCCAGCCAGTGTGTGGTGCGCGTTTGTGCTGGAGGCGCATCCAGCAGCTGTTACATGCGCCTGTGAAATATTAGTCAGGTTAATTTTCTCAGTCGTATCTGACTCTTTGGCAACCCCATGGGCTGTATTCTGCCAGGCTCCTCTGTCCATGGAATTTTCCAGGCAAGAGTACTGGAGTGGGTTGCCATTTCCTCCTCCAGGGGATCTTCTCAACCCAGGGATGGAACCTGCATCTCTTGCATTGGCAGGCAGATTTCTTTACTGCTGAGCCAGCAAGAAAGCTGTCCTGTGAAATATTAAGGGCTAGGAAAAAATGGCCTTTGCCCTAGTGTGACTTTTCAATTGATCCCCATCGTTGTACACTGTCAGTTAGAAATTTGCTTTGTGGAAGTTCATATTGCAGCCGAAGAGATGGTACTTGGAAGGGCTTTGTGATTCACATCAGCAGTGGCCCTTGCTTGTGGTAAGGAAGATGTTGAAAACTGACCAAGTGGCTTATGTTGAAGTTAAAAGAATTAGAAAGTTGGGCCTCGGCCTCCCCTGAAATTGAATTTGATGACTTGAGAGCAAGTCCTCAGTGAGTAATTACTAATAAAGCACATCTCACCTGCAGGCCATGGTTGGAGGGTATCTGTGGAAGCCAGCTGGCCGCAAATCCAGGCCAGGTTTCTACTCGTTTCGTACTTTAATTAAGCGTGGCCCAGGCCTCCAGCTTCCCCTAGGCCTTCATGCGTGTACTGTGTGTTTGTTCTTTCAGGAAGAACAAGCACTTGGTTGATCTAGGAAAGCATTTTATAGAGAAGATCTGAGACTCAAAAGTCCATCGTTTCTTTCCTTATCCTGAAAGCACCTGAAGTCAGTGTTGTATTTTGTTTTCGCCAAGGGCACAGTCAAGAAACCCAATAGATGGTGTTTCCTGGTTGCATTTCCTGTGAGAGGTATTGGGAGGAGGCTGTAGGGGGACAGTCCTGACTGCCAGGCCTCACTCAGCACTGCTTGCACTTTGGACCCATGGAGGAATTTACAGC
The DNA here is from genome assembly GCA_006410635.1 of Cephalophus harveyi. Taxonomy (NCBI): domain Eukaryota; kingdom Metazoa; phylum Chordata; class Mammalia; order Artiodactyla; family Bovidae; genus Cephalophus; species Cephalophus harveyi. Next base: position 927,099 of record SJYT01075646.1, read on the forward strand.
CACCCTGGGGCCACAGAGTCAGACTCTACTGAGCGACCGAGCGCATGGTGCATGGTACTGGTCAGAGGAGCCTTCAGATCCCCACATGCCTCTGAGGATACCCGGAATAAAACATTCTGAAGTGGAAAGTAAGATCTCGAAGAACTGGAGGGCGTGCGTGATGACACTGAGATTTGAGTCTTAATGGGAGACTTCCCTGGTGGTGTAGCGGTTAAGACTTTGCCTTCCATTGCAGGCGGTGTGGGTTCCATCCCTGGTCGGAGAACTAAGAATCCCATGGTACTTCTGGGCCAAAACCCAAAACATGAAACAGAAACAATATGGTAACAAATTCCATAGAGACTTGGGGGAAAAAAAAAGTATTAGCACAACATTGTAAATCAACTATACTTCAATTAGGGGGAAAAAAGAAAGATCCTCTCTTAATACAAGCCTATCCAGGACTTAATACAAGCATAGCCACCTTCTCTTTACTACTCTGTTCCATGCTAATTTCCAGCCCTTTCCTAGTAACAGTGCGCAAGCCACAGTTTTCACTCCAGACTTTCTGTTGCACCAAGTACTCACGCAGACGCCGCTTTGTTTTCCCAGGGTGCACACTCTTCTTCTACGAGGGCGACGGCAGGTCCGGGATAGACCACAACAGCGTCCCCAAGCACGCCGTCTGGGTGGAGAACAGCATTGTACAGGCAGTTCCTGAGCACCCCAAGAAGGACTTCGTCTTCTGCCTCAGCAATTCCCTGGGCGATGCCTTCCTCTTCCAGGTGTGTGGCGCCTCCTTTGCAGAGCGTTTCAGATGGCTTGTCAGATACCTTCCTCTCCTGCCTGCGTATTTCATCCTGTTTCCTGTTGAGTTGGGTGTGTGTGTGTGGGGGAGGGGGTCCTAGCTTTTGCACATTATAGAAGCAATAGGTGCTGTGATTGTTGTTTAGTTGCTCAGTTGTGTCCGACTCTTCCCCACCCCATGGACCGCAGCACGCCAGGCCTCCCTGTCCTTCACTATCTCCCAGAGTTTGCTCATGTCCATTAAGTCTCCATAATGAATGACAAAATAAACATCTCTGTTGAGTTCCAGGAATGATTGAACTCACCTAGAGGTCTCCTCGGTGAAGCCCGAGGGAGGGGTGTAGATTGAAGGATTTTTCACTGAAATCTTGATATGATTTGTGTAGCACTTTAGAGCAAGGATCATGAATTCCTTAATTTTAGACCTGATTTGCGCTGTCAAAATTTTTTATCATAATATGTTCTCTTCTAATATTACTCATAAAGTAAAATCATGACATCCTGGAAATAGTCTCTTCCCAAACCAGTTTCTCTTCCTCATCTTTTCAGAACCTTGTACTTAAAGTTATCGAATTCTGACTGTTAATTGTATTAAAACATACTAACCTATGTATTACTTCAGGGTGAACATTTGCTTTTATAGGGAATCCTTTGAATTAGGTCAGTTGTGATATACTTTTTGGGGTGTTAGTGCGTTAATAACGCACTAAGCTTTCTCCATTTTATAATTTAGGAATAATATAGGAAGTCCTCAAGCCTTTATTCCATGCTTCCTACGTCCTATGCATAGTGATATGGAGAATACCAAGAAGATTTTAACATAGTCCTTGTGCTTGAAAGTGTTCACATATAATATGGGAGGCAGACCCTGGAATACATGGAACTTTATGATGTGGTAAACCTTGACTGTGAATGTTAAAGGAAGAATAGGGATGAATTGAGTGAAATTGATGGTGAAGATATGCCATGAGAAGAGAGAGTTGAAGTAAAGGCATGGAAGAGAGTAATAGGTTATTTCACCTGTGGCCCGCCAGGCTCCTCTGTCCATGGAGTTTTCTAGGCAAGAATACTGGAGCCGGTCGCCATTTTCTACTCCAGGGGATTTTCCTGACCCAGGGATCGAACCCGCGTCATCTCTTGTGTCTATGTTCATGATGCATTTGTCTGCATTTCTTTTGGTGTATAGCCAGGAGCGGCAGTGCTGGGTCATAGGATATGTGCACACAGTCAGGTATACTAGATACTGTCAGTTTCCAAATGAACGAAATAGTCCTCCTCGCATCAGTAGCCCAGGAGAGCTCCAGTTCTTTCTCATCCTTGTCCACAAGTGTTATTGTCAGATCTTTGTCTTTTCTTTTTTTAAGCTATCAGCGTGAAGTTGAGCACCTTTTTCTGGGTCTAATGACCATTCCAGTATCATCTTCTGTGAAGTTTTTAAGTCTCTTGCCTACTTCTCTACTGAGGTGTCCATCTCCTCGTGATGATTCACAGCAGTTTGTTACGTGTTTTGTACATCATGTCTTTGTTAATTCAGTTCAGTTTCAGTTCAGTCGCTCAGTCGTGTCCAACTCTTTGCGACCCCATGAATTGCAGCACGCCAGGCCTCCCTGTCCATCACCAACTCCCGGAGGTCACTCAGACTCACATCCATTGAGTCAGTGATACCATCCAGCCATCTCATCCTCTGTTGTCCCCTTCTTCTCCTGCCCCCAATCCCTTCCAGCATCAGAGTCTTTTCCAATGAGTCAGCTCTTCGCATGAGGTGGCCAAAGTACTGGAGTTTCAGCTTCAGCATCATTCCTTCCAAAGAAATCCCAGGGCTGATCTCCTTCAGAATGGACTGCTTGGATCTCCTTGCAGTCCAAGGGACTCTCAAGAGTCTTCTCCAACACAACACTTCAAACGCATAATTATATGCATTCAAATGTCGTTTTTCCTCCCTGTGGCTTGCTTTCTACTCTCTTAAAGGTATTCTTTGTTAAACCAAAACTTTAATTTTAATGTAGTCTCATTTCTCAAGGTGGAAGGAAACTAGTGGGTAGTTCTTTATGTATCCTATTGAAAAATCTCCATGCTCTGTCCCATGAACATATTCTCCTATATAACTTATAAACCATTGTGTTTCCAAATCTGGAATAGCTTTTTATTAATTAATTGGATATCTTACAAATGATAAAATGCTTAACTACCCTCATGATAACAACAGTAAGCAAAAGTTTACTGAACCCTTACTGTATGCCACCACATTGAACACGTTTTACAGTGTGAGTCCACTTAAGTGTTAGAGCGGGATCCATCTTTTAACCAGGTGGTATGGATTGTGTACCCCCTCTGTGGAAGCTAAGGTTACAAAGGCTGATAATTGGATGCCAGTTCACAGTAACTGAGTGTTGGGGCTGGATTCAAACCAAGCCTCTTGTTTCCCAAAGCCCCTTATTGTCTAAGCATATTACTTATCCCATTACTATTACTTTTTACGCTCAGAAGAGCATGGGCAAGAATCAGTGATTATGGTAAAAAGTGACTTTTTTTCTTTCTTATAATTAAGCCACTTACTTGGAATATTTAAAAGTTGTAACTTGATTTTGGCCATCCTTGCCTCACTGTACAAGTTAGATGATAATTTGGTTGATTTCAGGATGTTCTTCTTTTTTACCTACACACTCCTCATGTGAATTCCCTTTGAAAGGACTTTCCTGGCCGTAAAATTGCCATTAGAATCTGAATACTCAATAGGTCACATTGAATAAAATTCTTTTGTGGCAGCATAGGACCTTATTCATGAAAACCACTGTGTCCTCTTGTTTTTGGTGAAATTTTTATGCTGCTTACGTGGGACAGGGCACAAAATGAACCTTTTCAGAGGAAATTACTGCTCTCTGGGATCCATGAGGGCATTTTCCACCTTCTACTTATTGTAATCCACATGACTCTGGAGGGGCTGAATTTGAAAGGAACCTGTGTGCAGGGGGTGAGGCGAAAGTGAGGGAGAGCGAGCATGATTATGGAAATAATTTGTAGGTTATTTCAGCCCCGGGGCTCAATTCAGTGCACAGTTTCCAGAGCCCGTATGCTGCTGATCTGATGCTGTTATTCAGATTTGCTGCCCATGGAAAAGAGATTCGTGTTACCAGCCGAAGTAGAAAAGGGGTTTTGTGTCCAAGACGGGGGTGGGAACGGACATGAACGTTAGAGTTTATATAGGGGAAGTGCCACGCTGTTTACAAAGAGGAAGCTAGAGCTTCTGCATTTCAACTATTAATATTTCTATTAGTGTTCTTCCCTCCAACTGGAAGCCAGAATCGGCAGCATCACCTACAAAGCACAGTTTCCTCTCGGCCCTTTCCTCATCCATTACTGGAGGATATTGCTTACCGTTCCCAAAGTCTTGGTGACTTCTGTGGCAGCATATCCTAATATTAGTTTTCAACTTCTGTATTCAATGCTTTGGGAACATAGTCAGCAGACAGAGTAAGAAAGATGCCTGATTGGGTATAAAATCATTTAGAATTAATGTATCTGAAGAAGTGGCCCAGTGGTTAAGAATCTGCCTTCCAGTGCAGGGGTGCTCATTTGCTTGGTTGTGTCCGACTCTTTGTGACCCCGTGAACAGTAGCCCACCAGGCTCCTCTGTCCAGGGGATTTCCCAGGCAAGAATACTGGAGCGGGTTGCCATTTCCTTTTCCAGGGGATCTTCCCGATGCAGGGGGCGTGGGTCCAACTGCTTACGGGGAACTAAGATCCCACGTGCTGAGGGGCAGCTAAGCCCATGCACTGCGATGAGGACCCAGCGCAGTCAAAAGCAAACAGACAAAAACCAAACGGACAAAAAAAGTGTGGGAAATACTGTCTCTAAGGGGGCATTNAGGGGGCGTGGGTCCAACTGCTTATGGGGAACTAAGATCCCACGTGCTGAGGGGCAGCTAAGCCCATGCACTGCGATGAGGACCCAGCGCAGTCAAAAGCAAACAGACAAAAACCAAACGGACAAAAAAAGTGTGGGAAATACTGTCTCTAAGGGGGCATTGCCTTTCCATAGAAAGTTTCTGAGCATTTATAGTGTCTCTTGTATAGCATGCATATATATAGATATTTTTTTTTTTCGATGCCAAACTCCTAACCTATAAAGCATGCACAGTTTAAAAAGACTTTTTTAAAAAAAATAGTATTTACACCTTTATGTTGAATTGGGTATTAGATGTGGTAATGCAAGTCAAGTGGCTGATAGATAGCAAATGCTCACTAAATGTTAGCATTTTAACTAGAAGAAAAAGAGATTAGTTCCCTGTGCTTCTCTAAAATAAGTATCTTTACAGAAGTTGAGTGTGGCTTCTCTGAGGAAAGACTAAAACTTTGAGTTTGATCAGCTTCTGAGGAATAATTACCTCTGTGTATCAGACTCAGTGAAGATCAGTGTCATATGCCCTGGACAGGGATAACCAAGTTAGAAAATGATCTGGAAATCACCTTTCACCAGGAGCATCAAGTGGACTTGTTAGAAAAGCCTCTAGAAGGGACTTCGTATTTGGACTTGAGTAGATTGGCATCAAGCCTCCTTCTCAAGGCTGGTACCATTCCTACAAGGCTCCTGACAGCTGGGCAGTCTGGATGGCTACCATCCCTGGGAAGCGCCCATCTATTTGGTTTGTTGGCTCCACGTTCTAGAAAGTTCTTCGTTCTGTTGTGATGATACATCCTTTCTGGTGACATTTGCCATTTCTGTTTGATTTCATATTTTCCCCCAGAGTTTTAAGTAAGCCTTTCATGCTTATTCTTCCTGATAACTGTCTAACTACTTGAAAACCGCTCTCATTTTCCTGCACCGTATCTCCTGTTTAGGTCCCTACCCGAAGTTTCCAAGCCAGGCTCCCACTGGTCCAGCTCCTTTCCTGAACGTTCTCCTAACTGTGACCCAGGACCCCACACCCTGTCCTCGTGAGGCCCGCCCTGTGCCTCCTGCATTTCCGTGCCTGCTCTCTCATTTCTTCCATGATGCTGGTGTCAATTCCTTAATTTATTAGAAACCACAACAAACCGTTGACTCATACCCAGCTTGTGGTCTATAAACCCTCAGTGACAAGATCCTTGTCATCTTGTTTTAATAGATTTCCTAAAACTCCAAATTGCAGAACTTAAACTTAGTTCTTCAGAATTTTATCTTTGTGGTTTTTGTCCTTCTAATGAAATCATCTAGGATGCTAATTTGATCTTCTGTTGTTTTTATATCCTTCTTAACTTTGAGTTAAAATATGCAGATATGACAGACTCCAAGTTTGGTCTTCGTTGGCTTCATTTCTAGCTAAGTCCTGTTTTCCCACCACTGTGGATCATTTTCCTACCTCTAGCCAGCCACTTTAGGAATACTTCCCTTAGGTTTTGGCATAGGTTCATTGTGACGAAGGGTCACTTCTAGCATGTGTGGATTCCCATGCCAAATTTTTTAAATCTCTGTGAAGGATTGGACTCGGCCCAGGTAAGCTTGTCAGTACTATTCTGGTGGCTCAGTGTCATGAAATCTGGTGAAAAGAAATAGCAGGTATGACCTGAGCCATAGACTCGTGTCCAAGGGCTCCTTAGGGCCTCTTATTAATGCCCCATTTGGGATAGAGGGTCACAGAGCTCTCTGAAGGGGTGCCTGCTGGACCCTGCCCATTTTATGCCCCGGGGGGGGGCCTTTTCAAAGCATGAGGACCCGTTGGCCCAGCTCTAAGGAGAGTGTTGTTGGAGAGTACGGGTGTTGAGGTGCAAAATAAGTGCACAGGCTGGCCACTGTTTACAGTGCATGCCCTGCTGTTATGTGTTCAGAGGTTTCTCCACATGGTAACAGCACAGAGGAGAGGTACAATTGTGACTGAGCTCCATTGTAGCCTAGTATACTATTATGTATCATCCAAGGAATATGTTACTGACCGTGTTCCGCTTCCTTTTTACAATATTTTAAATTTGTATTAATACAGATAACTTTATTTATTTGAAGTATAGTTAATTTACAATGTTGCATTTGTTTTGAGTGCCAGCGAAGTAATTCAGGTATACATATGTATATATATGTATTCTTTTTCAGATTCTTTTCCATTATAGTTTATTACAGGATATCGACTCTAGTTCTCTGTTCTACACAGTAGGACCTGTTGTTTATTTGATATAGATGGTTTGTGTATATAATAGTCTGTATCCCAAACTCCTAATTTATTCTCCCCCTCCACCCTGCCTTTCCCCTTTGATAACCATGAGTTTGTTTTCTTTGTGAGTCTGTTTCTGTTCTGAATGCATAGTTTTGAAGAATTCAGTTAACCTTAAAAGACCTACAGTGAAGTTCTCTTCGTATCCTTCCTTACATGAAAATTTAGAATTCGATCAGTAGTCCCTGTTACGCTCTTTTGACGTCCCCATGCTGTATGACCATATAAATAGTATTAACTGCTGAGCCAAATAGTGTACTGTCATTTTATTTATTTGTTTGCTTGTAGTTGATGACTGTCTTTTTTTTTCTGCTTAATTTGCTTATTTTTTGGTTACTTCACTGTATTTTTAAAATTCTCCAATTTATTGGGTAGTTGATGAATACTGGGGTTTTCCCTGGAGTCTGCACCCCCCCGCCCCCAAGCACTTGGTCCTTTTGCTCCAGCCTTGTCTCTTTCAAGGCCCCATGCATCCCAGTCGCCATGTGAACCCTTCCATGTGCTTTGGTGTCTGCCTTTCATGCTGGAGGCTTTCATCACGTGATCCTTAATTGTCTGATCACATTTAAATACGAGGTACCAAAGAAGTACTTGGGTCTCATTGGTGCATGTTGACACCTACTGGAGGCTTTTGCAGCATGAACAGATGGGGAGGCTTTTGGTGAAGGGGGCCCCAGTTGACAATATTTGTTGGCCTTTCCTGGGGGTTACTCAGTTGGCCAGAGATGGATCCTCTCGTGGCCATTCACTGGGTTAGGTTTGCAGGTATTCCTTTGTTTTGCAGTAAACAGTTCCTTCGTCTTTTTGGGTCTGGTTTCCTGGGGCCTGAAGCCTCTCTTCTTTAAAGAGTTCACCTTGGGTGGGAGGGTTGCCCAGTTACATGACTTTTTTCCAGTAGATGAGATGAGCCTCAGGTTACAATTATGGGGTAATATCTATAATTTTCTTTATAAGTACTAGCAATGATAGTTTAATGAACCCTGATATAAAAAAACTCTAAAATATGTTAAACAGAAAAATCAATGAGAAAAAAGACTTTTTAGGAACTCACACAGGAACTTCGTTCCCAATTAGCCTTTTAAAAACACGTAACTTTATTCTTTTTCCTTTTTGTTCTTTTAAAGTGGAAAAAGTTCAACCTACGTTATAATTTTTCCTGCACTCCTATACACTCAAATGATGTGAAATGTTAGTTTCCTAGACCTGGCATATATTCTCTAGTCCTTCTCTTGTTTAGAATGAATTTCTCTTTTCTTGCCACTCACGTAAACCATTGATTATCTGAAATCACAAAGTATCCTCCATTCAGTTGGATAATTGAAGCTGGATCTATTTAAATACTTAATGAAGCCCTGAGCTTCATCTTAACTCTGTGCTCAAACAAGGCTCTTATGCAGAATGCATTTTTTGTTGATTATATTCCTCTTTTGGCAAGAACTCTACTATTTCCTTCACTGAACTTTATACAGTATTTATAGCATCCCCAGCAGGCAAAGGAAAAAGCACACAATTCCCTCTCTCTACCTGTCTGCTGCTGTTTGTTTAATGAGAGGTGATGTGTGTGGAGGGAGTTGAGAGGGTACCACTCGGGGGTCTCCTTCCTGCGTCTGATGGAGGGCTCTCAAGTGGACCTGGTGTCTCTGATTAAACTTGCCTGGTTCAAGAAGGTGATGCAAAGTGAGCAGCTTTGAAAAGCTTTTTCTAGCATGTCAGAGTTTAGATCCTGGCGTGGCCACACTGGAAAACATTGGATCCAGTGAGTGGTTTACTGTGATCAACTCAGAAATGTTCAGCCTGTAGTATGGCCAGAAACCGTTTCCTTACTCTACTTAACTTGCTGTTGACAGCGGTCAGCGTGGTCTGTGCCCACCCTCTCCTCCACATGTAGCCTTGTGTATGCCACTGCCAGGCAAAGACTGCTGAAAAGCTCATTGAGTGATTGGAAATTGGTTAGAAATTGATTTGTCCTAATGATGGAGAATGGCAGAGACCACTGTTTTATTTAGACAGGACAGCAGGAGCAAAATTTCTCTCTAATGGAGCTGCCTTCCATCTCTGACAGCTTTCAAAAGCGGTTGGTGGCTTGAGCTTTTTTAATAGTTTAAAGGGCTGCTTGTTAAATTTTTCATAAAGCTGTGATCGCATTTTCTAAACATCTTTCTCTAGATTATGAGATTTGGTAGGTTTTTCCCCTTTCTTTTTGTCTTTTTTAGAAAAACACTTCAGAATATACAGAACATACCAACCGTTTCCAAGCGCCCAGTTCAGCAGCATTAGGTAATTCACAGTGTTTTGCAACTGTTACCACCATCCATTTCCAGAACTGGTTTCATCTTGCAGAACTGAAACTCTGTACCCACCGAACTCTCCATACTCTGCTTTCCTGAACCCCTGGCAACCACCATCTTCTTTCTTTTAAATAAATTAATTCCAGGATAGCTGCTTTGTCAGAATTAAATATACACCTTTCAAAGGATGTTTGGCTTCATCAATTGGTATCAGTTTCCTTTATTTCTACCTCTTCACTGGGAGGCAGACATAAACTCTCTGTCATGAGAATGGAGTGTGTTGCCCTTGACTGAACTTGATGGAGAATCTCACATGTGGAAGGAAGATGGGATTCTCTTTTCTTCAAGTGGAGAGAGTGAAAAACTGTTGTTCTGCAGAACCTATCAGCCTATGGCTCCACTTGGAGTATATTATACAGACTCTTATAAAAAGCACTGGAATTGACATATTTACACTACTGATACTATGTAAAGAATAGATAGCTAATGAAAACCTACCATATAGCTCAGGGAACTCTGCTCAGGGCTCTGCAGTGACCTAAGTGTGAAGGGAATCCAAAAAAGAGGGGATATATAGCTGAGTCACTTTGCTGTACGGTGGAAACTAATACAACATTGCAAAGCAACTGAACTCCAATAAGAAATTAAAAAAAAATAAAAAGCATCATTTATTTCAAAATGAGTTTCTTACTTTGCTAGTGTATCAGTCAGGACAGGTTAGGTTATACTGCAGTAAGGAGCACATCTCACATCTCTTGCCATAACTTTTCGTTCCTGCCATGTGTGTGATAAGACATTGGCCGTGACGCTGTTCTCATCCTAGGCACTTAGACACCCAGGCGGATAGAAGCTGCGTCTTGTTCCTCCAGGACTGTAGGCCAAGGGACCAGAATAGGGTGAAGCAGGCTTTTGTTTACTAGTAACACGTTTACTAGTAACGTTGCTTCTGTTGCCGAAACTCAGCCTTTGTTCACTGTTGCCGAATAGGAACACGGAAAACAAGAGTTTGGGTGAAGTACAGGAGCTTCTGTTGCTTTTATTAAAGCTTTTATTGTTTTGCCAGGCAAAGGGGGCCACAGGGGGCTAATTGCCTCGAGACTGTGTGACTCACCCTGGGGTGGGGAGGGGGATAGTGAGGAGGGGTTTTACAGTGTTCAAGGAGCAGGGTGTGATTAGCTCGTGGACGGTTCTCAGATTGGTTGATATATCAAGGTGAAGTTTCAAGCATTATCAGTCTTCTGGTTTCAGCCAGTCTTGGGTTTGTGTTTTTGTGTCAGCAATTTTCATCTGGAGGGGGCGTCTGCTTCCTGTAAAAACAACTTAGGAATGTGTGTCAGGCCTTTATCTAGATATTTCAGGGAACTGGGAGTTGGGGTGATTCTGTCCTGTGGCAGAATTTTAGTCTAAATTGTTACCAGTTTCCCCAGCCCAACAGCTAGCTATTCTTTGTTTCTACATTTTCCTCTTTCCCAATCATTAACTCTTGAGTCAGCATTTTACTTCAAAAGACAAGGGTCTGTTTCTGCGTCTCCATTACAGTGCTGAGTCACTTCCATTGTGTGTCTCCTCGTGACCCTATGAACTGTAGCCCTCCAGGCTCCTCCGTCCTTGGGATTCTCCAGGCAAGAATACTGGAGTGGGTTGCCATGCCCTCCAGGGGATCTTCCCCACCCAGGGATCGAACCTGCATCTCTTAAGGCTCCTGCATTAGCATGCAGATTCTTTACCACTGGTGCCACCTGGGAAGCCCCTGCGTCTCCATCGCCGCCCTGCAAATAGATTCGTCAGTACCATCTTTCTAGATTCCATACACATGCAGTAATATGCAATCGTTGTCTTTCTCTTTTCGACTGACTTCACTCTGGAGAGGCTGGGACAAGTTGAGTGGAAACATACATATTATCATATGTAAAATACACAGCCAGTGGGAATTTGCTGTGCGACCCCGGGAGCTCAGCCCAGTGCTTGTGGCCACCTCGAGGGGTGGGATGGGGTGGGAGCAGGGAGAGGGGTCCAGGAGGGAGGGGACGTGTGTGTACCTGTGGCTGATTCATGCTGATGTATGGCAGAGGCCAGCACAATATGGTAAAGCGATTACCCACCACAAAAAAAGAACAAAAAGACAAGGGCACAGGGGCTTGTACTTTTTTCACTTCTACTCAGATCCATTGACCACAGCCAAGTGATCTGACCACACCTAACTTCAAAGGCAGCAGGAAAATTCCATCCCCCCGGTGTCCCTAAGGAGAGCTCAAAATAAGTGGGCAACACCTAAGACCCCACAGCTAGGCTTTCAGAGCAATTGGTGAGAGCTGAAGGGGTCTGGAGTGGTGTATGTAGCATGTTAAAATTATTTTTTTTTTTTTTTCCTACCTTCCTCTACTCCCAAATACTATTTACTGACACAGTAGGGACGAAACTGGTCTGAAGTCAAAGAAGTAGACATTTTAGTAGGGTGCCTGGGGGAACAACTACTTATATAAAAAAATTTTTCATTCCAAACATTGACCTAAATCGTCTCAAACATAGTCCTTAAAATTCGAGAAAGAGTGACAACCAATCCATAATACAGTCCCACCATCTATAAACGAAAAGAAGGAGACCCCACCCTCTTCCCTCCGTCTCTACATACTTCTACCAGGACCCCCTTCTCTACGACTGGAAAGTCTCTCGTGACTACGTGGTCGACAAAAATGACCTCTGTACAGGACAGGAGGAATCACTGTGCACGATGGAGACGTACCTAAGGTAGACTTTCTCGGGGTGTTATAGGAAAAGTGTACCCAATTTTGTGGTCGAGGGAAGTGTAGACTTTCGAGGAACAAAGGTAACTCGACACGCATGTTTCCCCTTTTCGTATAAAACCGAGTTCCCTGATCGACAAGTAGTCTACGACGGTCCGTGAAACCTCCTGTTTCTTCCACTACGACCTTTTCCAGTACGACAACCCTTGAAGGTAATGTTGGGAGGTCGCTGTGAAAAAGGACTTTTTATTCTCAGACTTCACATTGTAAAAATCTTATCAATCTCTTTTTAATCTGACGTTATGATCCCACTATATAGACCCTTCCTAGAAAATTTTTGAGAGACAATTTTTCATATTGCATATGTGTCTTTTCATGAGAAAAACTACTACAAAGTACCCGTATGGGCACTGTATGTGAGTGTATTGACCGTAGGTCTAGTTCTTCGTCTTATACCGGTCGTGGGCTCTCTGTGGGACACGAAGGAAGTTTTACGATGGAGGGGAGGCGGGGGGTTAAGGGTAGTTTGTTGAGAAGACTGAAGATTGTCACATGTAATCAAAAGGACGCAAACATGAAATATATTTATCTCAGAAATTTGAGAAAGCACAAACCGAAGAAAAGGAGTTAGAATACACCCCGAGGGGACCACCGAGTCCACCATCTCTTAGACGGACGTTACACCCTCTGGACCCAAACTAGGGACCCAACCCTTCTAGAGGACCTCCTCCCGTACCGTCGGGTGAGGTCACAAGAACGGACCTCTTAGGGGACCTATCTCCTCGGACCGCCCGACGCAGGTACCCCAACGTTTCTAAACCTGTACTGACCCGCTGATTCGTGTGTCGTGCGCACCTTGAAATGGGCATAACATCGCACATCAATGGCCAGAAAGTAAGGGCACAGTACACAGTGATACACTAATAGGTACAAAAAGGAAGTAAGAGGACAACTGTCCACAACCCTATCAAAATCAAGACAGGTAACGTTTGACATGACGATATTTGGAAAGTCCTGTATACAGACCGCTTGTGTCCTTACGTAAAGAGAACTCTTGTATGGGTACTCACGTAAACCCCCCAGTGTTCCACGTGTCTGGAAGATGAAATCCTCCATCACGGTTTATCAAAAGGTTCGGTCAATGTGGTCAAATCGTAGGTCGTCGAGTATTTTTATAAGACCAACGCGGTATAGAAGCCCAATACTTGGTATTTTCATCGTGGACATTTTTCTTTTCGAAAAGCATCCTTACTTGATTGTTTTCCCATCTGAACTGCTTCCTTCTCTAGTAAAATGTTTTAAAGGGGTGGGGGTGGGGAGGATAACTGCACCTGCAAATTACCCACTGAGACTGAGAAGCCCAGAGACAGCAAACATTTCAGTTGCACTAGGCATGGGAAGCATGGTGGTTTTATATGTGGGAGGATCTTAACCTCTGTTTTTCTGGAATAACTTTAAAGTGATACATAGAGACAAAATGGAAGGTAATTGCTTTCCAAGAGGAGATTAAAGATAAAAAATTTGCAGCTGAGTCTTTAACTCTTAAAGAATTAAAGGGGGGAATAGGAAGTAAAATGGATAAAGGTAGTCAGTTACAAGCTTCCAATTATAAGGTAGTTAAGTCCTAGGTATATAATAAAAAGATGACTCTCATATACACACACTGCAGTTTTCCCTTTCCCTACCTATAAGTATTTACCTTTGACTTCCAGTATCTTTATCTCTTCTTTTCCCACCGAGATGATTCCATTTGCTTTATCAGGTGCTGTTTCTTTAGGAGAATATCTAGCTTATTGAAGTCTTCCTTAGATATAGGCAAGTGTTTTGTTGTAAACATAACAACTGCCAGATTGCCTAGGTTAGTCTGGTGTGTGGTGTCTCTGCTGGCAGACACTGTAATATTTCATGCCGTTTCTTTTGTGGGATATGAATCTGATGAGATTCTGAAATAACATAAACCCTAGTGGTGGTGCCTTTGCTTAAATTTCAGTTTTGTGGGTGGAGTCCTGTTAGTAGAATATATTTTCAAACCGTGGCTCAAATGAGTGAGAAAAGTAGGAAGATGCATCAGAGAGACAATAAAAAAGTAACAATGTTTTGTGACTGAAAAATGATGCTGTTGGCCAGTTTAATATTGAAGTAGCCAAAGAGATCCTCTGTTCAGGCTGAGGCATGGTTGGGTTCTGAGCTAACTTCTGAGCGTTTACTAAACTTCTCTAAGGAGATGCTCATTGATTGCGTTCCTAGAGAATTAATCATAGCATATGATGACACCGGAGCTGTACCCCCAGCTTTTGCCTTTCAGAGTACCCGGAGTTACAGAAAGCCCACTTTGAAGTTATCTGCTCATTGGCGGGTGTCTCCCACCAATGTTAATTGTCTTTAAAGCCCCTTGACCTGGTCGTTCTTAGTGGCTGGAGTTCTCCTGGGTGGTCGCTATTTCTAGACTCTCCCCTGTGTTTCTGAGTTGGCAATACTTCTAGCTCCTGGATCTCTATCCCAGCCATAGTTGTGTTATGGCTGCTTGGCTTATGAAGGGCACCTGAGGACTGGGGTCACAGCGGTTCACTGGGGGCAGGGTTATCCATTTTCCTCGGCCGTAATATCCCTTGGCTTCATTATCACCTCTGAACTCACCCGTCCCCTCTGGAAACTGACCTTTGCTTCATAGCAACTGTCAATAAGAAACCAAGCTATCTGAAACACCTACTAAAAACCTTAATTTCTCTACTTATAAAAATAATTATATAGTGGAACTATGTCACTTTGTTCTATATTTTCCCAGTCTCCTGTAAATGTGTTATCATACTTTCATTATTTAAGAAAATTAGAAGTTAACAAAGAAACCAAAACTAGGCTCTCTGTATAGAACTGTCCACAGACTCAGTGGGCATGAATCTGAACAAATTTCAGGAGACAGTGGAAGACAGAGGAGCCTGGCATGCTGTGGTCTGTGGGGTCACAAAGAGGTGGACACGAGTTAGTGACTAAACGACAGTGGCGGATAGAATTGTCACATATGCCAGTGCTTTGGTTTGGGCTGCTGTCACAAACCACCCGAGACTGGGTGACTTTATAAACATTCTGGAGGCTGGAAGTGTGAGATGAGGGTGGGAACATGGTTGGGGTCTGATTGGGCAGGTTCCCTGATTCATAGATGGCAGTCTATGGAGCTCTGGAGCTAGCTAGCTCTCTGGCTTCTTGTTATAAGGGCACCGATCCCCTGTATGAAGCCTCCACTCCCATGACCTCATTACCTCCTAATACCATCACACTTGGAGAAGGAAATGGCAATCCACTCCAGTATTCTTGGCCTGGAAAATTCCAGGGTGGGCTTCAGTCCATGGGGTTGCAAGGAGCCAGACACGACTGAGCACAGAGTACCGTCACACTGGGGGTTAGGTTTTCAATGTTTGAATCTGGGGCAGGGGGCTGGGTACAACCATTTAGTCCGTTGCAACATGTGAGCTCAATAAGTGCATGAGTGAGCTGACATGGTGGCCTCATTCCCCACAGCCCTTGCGAGCGAGGGCTGGGTGGCGTGGTGTCCGACCTGAGACGCCCTTGTTTTAACTGCTCTCTGAGCAAGGCGGTCAGACACGGGCTGTGTAGACCCGTCTGCTTGACCCCCAGCCAGGGCTTGCCCGGAAACGCACACCGGTTCTTCTCTGCTGACCTCCGTGGTCCTGTTTCTTCTCGGGCCCCGCCCCGCCCCTCGCAGACCACCAGCCAGACGGAGCTGGAGAACTGGATCACCGCCATCCACTCTGCCTGCGCGGCCGCTGTCGCGAGGCACCACCACAAAGAGGACACGCTCCGGCTGCTCAAGTCGGAGATCAAAAAGCTGGAGCAGAAGATCGACATGGACGAGAAGATGAAGAAAATGGGCGAAATGCAGCTGTCTTCCGTCACGGATTCAAAGAAGAAGAAAACTATATTAGATCAGGTAATTGTTCTCCTGTGTGCAGACGTGGGCCGGTCCTTAGGTCTTGAAAGGGGTGTTTCTGCTGCCTTGGAACCGAGAAATATCCCTGGTTATCTCCTCCTTGTCAGCTTGTCGCCCAGGCTGCTAGACTCTTTATTTTGGCTGTCAGTTCTCCTCACCAGTGGTTCACAGTTGATTGTTATGAGCTGAAGGGAAAAGTATTACATTGGAGGAAAAACAGAAAGCTAATAGAGGAGCCCTCCTGCTCCCACCAGTGGCAAGCGGTTCTCGGGGATCTGGGTAATCGGCACGTCTGCGATTTCATTCCCGGTGTTATCAGGTTGACCGCGTGCCCAACTGTGATGGGTCTAACTTCATCCCTGACTCCTCAATAAAGTTAAATTTCTATATTTAGTAAAGGTAGAGTGTGCTTTAAAAATATGTGTATAATTACTGTATATGCAGGTAAGTGTATTTCATGCTAAAAAGGAAAGATTTAGTGAGATAACAGAGGACATTTTGCCTTCTATTCAGTTGTTTTAAAGTCAGTGATAGAGACTTCCCCAGGGAAGACTCTGCCCTTCCAATGCAGAAGGCACTGGTTCAATGTCTGTCAGGGAACTAAGATCCCACGTGCCATGTGGTATTGCCAAAAAAGAAAAGGAAAAAAAAAAAAAATTAAAGTCAGTGATAGCCATTTAGCAACATTTTGAAACTTTGCCTAGTATGTAGGAAATAAGTATGTGAATAAATGCTATTTAAATAATTGATCAGCATATGATCTTCTGAATTCCTCTCTGTCTGTTCTTTCCCTCGATTACCCTGTTCTATATATTTTTGAACCAGAGGCGAAATTTACATAACACAAACTTAACCACTTTAAAGTGTACAGTTCAGTGGCATTGAGTACATGTATAATGTTGCTGCTGCTGCTGCTGCTAAGTCGCTTCAGTCATGTCTGACTCTGTGCGACCCCGTAGACGGCAGCCCACCAGGCTCCTCCGTTCTTGGGATTCTCCAGGCAAGAACACTGGAGTGGGTCACCATTTCCTTCTCTTTTGAGTAACCATTATCTCTGTCTAGTCCCAGATACTGTCTACCTCAAAAGGAAACTCCATATTTTTTAAGCTGTTGCTCCTCTCTGCCCCTGGCATTCTGTCTCTGGGTTTGCCAGTTTCGGATGTTTTGTATAAATGGAGTAGCATAATATGTGACCTTTTGTGTCAGTCTTTGAGTTAGCATAATATCTTACAGACTGGTCCACGTTGCGGTATGCACACTCCATTCCTTTTATGGCTGAATATTACTCCATCGTGTGTTTACACCACAATTTGTTTACCCATTCATCTTTTGATAGATATTTGGGCTATTTCCATTATTTGGCTGTTGTGAATAGTGTTATGAATATGTGTTTATACTAACACCGTATTTTAAGCTGAAGGGTAGCTGTCAAGCACTGATTAATATCCACATCACAGCCGAGATCCCTGAGCCTTCACAATATACCTGTTTCAACTCACTCTTGCGTTACTTTGTTCAGCCGTCACGTCAGCCTCAGGAGGTGGGTATTATTTTGCCACTTTGAAAAATGTGGAAACATCTTGGATCTATTCTGTGATTGAAACTATGTGTTCCAGAATGTGGATCTTCACCATTAGTATTTTCCATAGTCCCATCCTGTACTTTCAGTCGCCCACTTGCTCCCAAAACTCTCGGCCTATTTGTCTCTGATTTTGAAATCACTTTGCTTTTCTTCTTCTCTTATCTTCCTCTGAAAAACCACCCCTAGGTGAGTCATATACTTCTCCAGGGCTGGAATTCCTCTGCTTTTTTACTTTTTCTCTCTCAGGTTTGTGGTTCTGAGCCTGGAGCTGATGGTCTATCATGGTTGCAAACATAGAATCTATGATGGAAGGGAGCAGAGCAACTAAGGCTATATGTTCTGTGTGTCATACTGAATGTATGACTACAGCTTGCAGAAAAACATGTCAGCTATGGAAACAGCAAAATGGGACTTTTTATTACCTAAGAAACTTAGGTTACCTGCTGTTTACCTTTTAGGATTAAAATTAGTACCTTTGCAACATGTGGACTTGTCACATTTACGTGGAATAAAATTGTTAACATTTGCCTTCTCTTTTTCTTCTTTTGCTTTTTCCGTGTTTTCACCACTGTAGATCTTTGTCTGGGAGCAGAATCTTGAGCAGTTCCAAATGGACCTGTTTCGCTACCGCTGTTACCTAGCCAGCCTCCAAGGTGGGGAGCTGCCCAACCCTAAAAGATTACTTGCCTTTGCAAGCCGACCGACCAAAGTGGCAATGGGCCGCCTTGGAATTTTTTCTGTGTCATCTTTTCATGCCCTGGTAAGTAGACGCTAATGTGTTTTTGATAAATATTCATCTTGACTATTAATCCTGAGCATGGCTTGACAAGAGTCTCTGAAGTGGTTTTCCAGTTTTACTGCTCTGTGTGGTTTTCTGATACGTCCTCTCTCAGCCATGGATGCAAATCTTCATTTGAATCTCTTTTAACATTTGTTACTAAGCTGGTCTTGATGGGTCCTAAATTATTGTGCAAAGAAAATATGAAAGGTATTACCTCAAGAGCTCTTTGCATGGGGTACTGGTAGATAACTCAAGTCATTTTTAGGTGGTGTCATGCTTTCAACCCCAGTATATATTTTTCCTGTTATTCTTGTGCATATGATAAATGGAGAGCTTGTTCTCTCAAACATAAATGTGTTTCTCTCTCAGTTTCTCACGTGAAGACACATACACCATATATTGAGTAGATTTCTTTAAAAATCTTCCTTTTCACTCTTTCATCATCGTTTTGAAAGTGAAAGTGTTAGTTGCTCAGTCATGCCTGACTCTTTTCGACCCCATGGACTCAACCAGGCTCCTCTCTCCATGGAATTCTCCAGGCAAGAATACTGGAGTGGGTTGCCATGCCCTCCTCCAGGGGATCTTCCCAACCCAGGGATCCAACCCAGGTCTTCTACATTGCAGGCAGATTCTCTACTGTCTGAACCACCAGGGAAGCCCCCATCATAGTTTTGGGTGACCATAAATACCTGATTCATTTGAAGAAGGTCAGGACCTTTCTGTGTTTCTCAGCCCAAAATAGGTAGTTGCTTGGGGAAGAGAATTTTCATCTGACCTCCAGAGTGGCAGATTGTGTAGTTTGTATGTTTGCAATGTGTAATTTCATGTACTTGCTAAATTGCAAACAGCTTTATGTACTTTGGGTTCCTTTCTTCTCAAAAATTGCTATGCGAGCAACACAGTTTTCGCCTATCCAAATGAACACCCACTGAAAATGTACTGCACCTTAGCACATTTACTGTGAAACTGAATGTTAAGTCCCAGGTTCCAAAAACCGCCTTGGAGAACCTTTCCTGTGGGGCTCTGGGCTCGCTGTGTCAGCTGCGCTCTTCAATTGATTCAGAGCTGTAATTCACTCAGAGGCGTTTGTGTTCTTTATAAATAGATTAGCATCATCATTCAGATAATTAGGGTAGATTTACATTTTTAAAGAAGTCTTAAACCAATTTCTGGAGTTATTAGAACTGGCATCCTGATTTGTTCTACTAATTACAGCTCAGCTCTTGGTCTCCTGGCTACCACCTCTCCATACAGCTGTTAAGTCTTATTTTTTTAGTGGCACTGGGTCCAAGGGCTGTGATCAGTTAATTTTGCAAATGGGCTTCAGTTTGTGACTCTTGGTCTGTTTCTGTGAGACCTAGACACTGCTTTGTAACTTAACCAAATCTTAGTTTGCCTGTTCTGCAAAATAATTGCGAGAAAAATTCTTGTTTACCACACTGTGAGAATGTCATCAATTGAAGGAGCAGTCTTATAAAGGAAAGGGCTTCCCTGGTGGTTCAGACGCTAAAGAATCTGCCTGCACGCTGGAGACCTCGGTTCTATCCCTGTGTCAGGAAGATCCTCTGGAGTAGGAAATGGTTACCCACTCCAGTGTTCTTGCCTGGAGAATTCCATGGACAGAGGAGCCTGGCGAGTTCTAGTCATGGGGTTGCAAAGATTGGGACATGACTGAGCAACTAACACTTTATTTCACTTTCTTATATAGGAAGTTTGATACCCATGATGGTGCATCAGTGTTATTACTGGGTTGGCCAAAAAGTTTGTTTGAGTTCTTATGGAAAAACGTGAACGAAATTTTCAGCCAACCCAATACTAAATCCCAAGCCATCCAAATGGCTGTTTCCTTCTCTTGGGCTTGATAAACTTTGGAGAAAATAATCTTGCTGTCTACCTAAGCTTCTGTGTTTCTATTATTTTCTTCAAAGCCACTGAAGCTAACCTCTCCTGTGTGTGCTTAGCTGCTCAGCTGTCTCTGACTCTTTGCAACTCCGTGGGCTATAGCCTGCCAGTCTCCTCTTGTCCTTGGAATTTTTCAGGCAAAAATACTGGAGCATTTTGCCCTTTCCTCCTCCAGGGGATCTTCCCACCTCAGGGTTCAAACCTGCATCTCTTGCATTGGTCAGGCAGATTCTTTACCACTAGCGCCACCTGGGAAGTCCCTCTAAAATGAGATGATGAAATAAAAACCACTAAATTATCCTTCCATAATTTATCTCCAGACCTTCTAATCTCCTCTGTCTCAATGTCTGTGATTTATGTGTGCTTTACTTTTGATGGGCAGGCTTTTAAAATCTGACCAGCTGACAATGAGAGTGGAAGAGTTAGTAACTTTTAGCTTTATTCAGTCCATGGTTTTAAAGGAGAATGTTTAATTCCATATGTGCCAGTCTCTGTTCCTTTGTTTTTTTTTTTTTTAGCTACAACTGTGATGTGTATCTGGGTGTTTGTGTGTCATTGCAAACTTGTCTTTTCCATGAGGGGTTTCAGTGGGACCAGACCAGTTAAGCAAGCCTGTTGGGTATCTGTTCCTATTTGTTGCTGTACGTTTTATAGAAGGTTCTGGGCAGGGAGTTTTTACTGTCTCATTTATTGGATACTTATTTTTTTCCTTCTCTCCTTGTCGTTTGACCCCAGAGAATGTTCTTTTCCCTTGGGTGAAACACTCTTCAATTTAGCCTTTGTCCAGACTTTATTTTTTTTCCTTCTTTTAAGTGGGGAGCATGGGAGGAGGAGGTGTCAGGGCAGCGGGGCTAGGGGAGGAGATTCGAGCACAATTTAAGTTCCATTGACCAGGACGACTTCGCATCATGCTCAGTGATTTTCAGTAATTAACCGAAGGGTCCCCACTGTACTCTTTGAAAGAAGGTTATCATTGTTCTTGTTTGCACAGATGAACAGAATGATAGAGTAATCAGGTACAGGCCACAAAGAGAGGCATTGTGTGAGCAAAGATCATTGAGAAACTCTTGAGCTCTTGTCCAACAGTTCTTTTGCCAGCTATTTTTTTTTTTTCCATCTAAATGTCTTTGCTCATTTTGAGTCATTATTGTCTTGGGAGTAGCAGTAACTTTCGCAGTTTATGAGGTCCCCAACAGTTTAGAGTAGTTACTATCAGAACCTTAAATGAAACGGTCTATTTGTTAAACAGAATTAGCCAACTGGTCAGCTGGGAACTGAGCACATTTATGGTTGTTTGAGTTTCTCTTCTGGACTCTTTGTCCAAAATCAGAAACTAGAGTTGCTCTTTAATTGTTGTAACTGTGTTATGTAGGATCTCTGCTTCTGCTTTTTCTTGTTTGTTTGTTGTTTATTTATTCATTCAGTTAACAAATCAATGTGAGTGCCTGGCATATGTCCGTGCTGTCCTCTGATTAGGGTTATAGCAGTGAATGAATCCAGAGTTCTCGTCCCGTTGGAGCTTATATTCTTGTGGGAAAGATGGATAATAAGTAAGCAACGAGATAAACACAAGGGCTTCCCAGATGTCTCGGCAGTAAAGAATCTGCCTGCAGTGCAGGAGACCCAAGAGTTGTGGGTTCCATCCGTGGGTCAGGAAGATCCTTTGGAGAAGGAAGTGGCACCCCACCCTAGTTATTTTTACCTGGGAAATTCCATGGACAGAGGAGCCTGGCGGGCTACAGTTTATGGGGTCACAAGCATTGGACATGCCTTAGTGACTAAACAGCAACACCAGATAAACACAAAAGTTCAGATATTGATGGGTGCTGTGATACACACAGACACCAGACACACACACACACACACACACACACAGACACAGACTTGACCATTCATTTCCACAGGTTCTGCATCTGGGAATTCAACCAACCATGGATTGGAAATATTCAAAAAAATAAATTCCAGAAAGTTCCAAAAAGCAAAACAAATTTGCTCAGCTAATTCCATAGCATTTACATTGTACTTACACCTGTTTACATAGACTATACATTATATTAGGTATTATAAGTAAGCTAATGATATTTAAAATACATAGGAGATGGTATGTAGGTTATATATAAATACTATGCCATTTTATATAAGCTCTTGAGCATGGGAGGATTTTGGTCCCTTGGGGGTCCTAAAGAACCAGTTTCCCATGGATACTGATGGACAATTGTGTGTGTGTGTGCATGCATGTGTATCTGCCTGTATATGTCTGTATATATATCTTTATAAATATGAGACCACATGAACATTTTTTCTCTAGAATTTTTACCTTTAATACCATTTATTCAGTGGTTCTTAGCCTCATTTTGTGACCATAAGCTTAACTGATTTTGACATAGTTATGTGAGAATCTTTGTATGTTAGCACGTTATCATTTATTCTTTTTACAACCATTGTTTAGCTTAGAAAGCAATTAAATGGAGAAGAAAAAATGTTTACATATTTAACATAAAAATGTGTCCTTTATTGTTGTGTAACTTTGGCTACCCTAACACCTTGAGTATATTTGTGGTAAGAGCTCTCTCTGGGGGAGTTTTCCCACCATTGTGTTGAGTACCACATTTTTACCTGGCCCTGTCTAGGTTTGCTTATGTCTGAAGCTGAGAAAATGCAAGACCTTTCAAGCTCCCTCCTCTTTTTTTTGTTTGGGACCAAAACTTTCCCCCTAATATCCTTGCAGAGAAGTTGTTTTGATTCTTGTTTCTGATGGATGTCGGGGTCTTTGCCAATCTACTCACTGGGGCTTCCAGAGTGTTTACCCTGTCAATGCTGAAAACCTCAGGAAGGTGTGCCTTGTAGCCAGTGTACTCACTGCTGAGGGGGCCCCCAGGTGTTACCCAACAGTGTTCATCCACGAGAACGCGGCCAGTTGGCAGCTATCACATGGGGAGTTGCCTGTGTGGGAATCTGTGACAAGTAGGTTCTGAGATATTTACCTCTGGCAACAAAGAGTGGGTGGAGACGTTTCATTTCAAGCCCAACTCGCTGTACCTCCTAGCACTCCCTCGTTTGAAAGGAGAGCCTGTGGGTGGCCTCTTGAGACCTCCTGGCAGAAGTTCCCTTAGGTTCCTGGGACTCTGCTTACCACCTGTGGGATAAAGTTCAAGCCCGAAGGATTGCCTGCAAAGACTCTATGGATTTGAAAATCCATAAAGTCTCAGAGCTCCTGCCCCTATTGCTTGATGCAGGCGATCACAGCGGTGGATGTAGGTTTGATGTGGTCCCTTTCTGAACATTTAAGGATTTGTCTGGGTTCCTGGCTGGTGACTCAAGTGTAAGGAATCCACCTGTAATGAAGGAGATGCAGGTTCAATTCCCGGGTCAGGAAGATCCCCTTGGAGGAGAAAATGGCAAGCCACTTCAGTATTCTTGCTTGGAAAAATCCCATGAACAGAGGAGCCTGGTGGGCTACAGTGGGCTACAGTCCATAGGGGTCGCAAAGAGTCGAACACAACTGAATTACTGAGCATGCACACTGGCACCTTGCGAATATCTCAGTGGAGGTTAGCTTCCTTTTTTAAAAAAAAAAATAAAAATACGTTTTCCTCTCCAAAGTTAAAATTTCTTTTAATAAAAGATGAGTATCATATTTTAAGTGTAGATGGCAGAATTGCCAAATGCATTTAGTACGTTTCCATTTTTGTAAAAAGATTATATACATGTTTGTTTGGAAGTAAAGTCAGGAAGGATGTAACCAAATATTAACAGTGGTAGTTTTCATGTTTTGGGAAATATTTTTTTGCTCTCTTTTGCTGTGTAAAATATATCCTATAAAAATAAGGAGGAAAATGTCTTCTAGCCTTTTCTATGCATGTTTGAAACTAAATATTTTACAAAATCATGATTGAGGAAATACAACTCTTATTCCCCTTTCACCTAAACATAGGACATGCAAGGTTATATTGTGGTTTCACCATCTTTCCTGGACCTGGATCCCTTCCGTCTTGTTCTGTAATCCTTGAAAACGCTTCCATCCAAATGTCCTGAACTAGCTAACATGACCTTTCAGGAAAGAGGGGAGTGAAGGATAATGGAAAACCCCCTCCTTTTGAGGATCCTTCCTGGAAATTATAAATAACCTTTCTACTTCCCTTTGACCAGAACTTCATCACTATCCCACACCCTGCTACAAGGAAAATAAGTCCACTTGGGGAAGCCAGATGCTCGACTTTTTTTGAGATTTCTCTGACTAAGGCCAAGGATGATTAATATTGGGGGACAACCATCACTTGTTTAATGAGGAACGTAATTTTCTGTGATTCTGAGAAAACAAAATAGAAGAGATGGGTAAATTTAGATTCAGTATGAAATCACAGGCACCCAAATGTGCTGTTTTCACTGTTTTTGCTGACACTCGGTCACTGTTTTTTGTTAGGGTATAGGAACAACTCTATCATTTAGAGAGAATCTCAAGAAAGTATGGTTTGTTTAACTTGATGCTAGAGTTTGGGACTGTGACCAGAAGGACATCTGATTTCTTGGAAACCTGGTATACATTCTGTTACTGTTATTATGTATTTTTACTGAGCCGACTCATTGGAAAAGACCCTGGTGCTGGGAAAGATTGAAGGTGACAGAGGATGAAATGGTTGGATATCACCGACTCAATGAATGAAAGTCTGAGCAAAGTCTGGAAGATAGTGAAGGACAGGGAAACCCGGTGTGCTGCAGTCCACGGGGTTGCAAAGAGTCAGACATGCCTGAGAAACTGAACACAGCAACTCATTATTTCAGACAGCGATCGAGTTTGCCAAGCTTTTGATTATAGTTTGAATCTAGAAAGGACTCTCAGAGTTCCCATATATGTGAATCATGGATGAGATGCTTTGGGTGGTGGGCTCAGTGTTGGCTGACGTGAGACTCGTGGAGAGTGGGACTTAGTGGGGACTTGGGGAACAGGTCAGCGTCCTGACTGCCTCTTGTCGATGGTCCCTCTTGCCGTCCTCAGGTGGCCGCCCGCACGGGTGAAACTGGAGTCCGAAGACGTACTCAGGCCATGTCCCGATCCGCAAGCAAGAGAAGGAGCAGGTTTTCTTCTCTTTGGGGTCTGGATACTACCTCTAAAAAGAAGCAGGGACGCCCCAGCATCAATCAGGTGGGTTCCAGGGTGGATGAGAAAGCAAGCGTGGGTTACTTCCACGGACACGTCACTTGGGGTGTGCGTGCATGTGTGCGTTGTTCCTTGGTTCATACCCAGTGTTACACCACTTCAACTGGCTGATGCAAAGAAGTTAGTTGTGTTAGATGCTTTAAATAGATAATGTACACCCACAACGCTGAACTCTGCTATTAGCCTATCACCAAGCTCCTGTCCCCACCTGCATCCTTTCCAAGCCTTGCTTAATTACAGACGTACGGAAAGTGCACTTCTCCCTGAGTCTTCCGGAAAAAAGCAGGGCTTGATGATGAAGCCACGTGGGCACCTGAGCAGTCTTTTTATGCTTCCTCTGGCATTGGATCAAAGGCCGCCTCCAGGGCAATCTGACTGTTTGAGGTTGACGTTAAAATGGGTGCCTACCAATATGAGGAACCAGGCGTCTGAAAGTGCGTACTCACCACCATGACGTCCATCTCCCAAGGTGGCAGGGCTTGAAGGGGACCTGTCTCAGTGGTACACCCTAGGGTGATGCATCACTGGGTCTCTACCCAAATGCTCTGGCCTCATCACTTTGACTTTTACTAGCAAAGACCACTTTTCTGCCAGAGTTACTTCTGGGAAACTCTCTCTCCACTGTCATTTCCTTTGGCTTTGAAAAACCAGTTGCCCCAGAGCTGCTTTGATGATAGGCATGGAAAGAACATAGGAGAGGGGGAGAATATCCAGTCCGTGAGCTGCAGAGGCACTGTGCATTTTGAAGTCATGATTAGTATTGCCAATTTGACCTGTTCACTCTGAGCCCTTATGCAAAGTGAGACAGGTCCATTGACTGACTCAGTAAAAAAAAATCCTTGTTTATTTGGCTGGTTCAGCCTTTAGTTTACTTAGGATGACATTTAAAAGAGAAATCAGGCCTGAATGCTGAGGTACTAAGTCCTTAGCTGCCCACCATGCTCATTGTTCCTACCTGGGATGTAGAAGCGATGAGCAGATGGGGCGAGCCTGAGCCGTCATGCTGATTGTTCTCTGGTCTTTGGGGAGAGAGGCACGTCAAGTTGGCTGCCTGGGGTCTTGCTTCTGTGTAAATTCGAAGAATAAACTGGAGGAAAGTCAATATTTCACTGGAAAAAATCACACACAAGACTTGATGACTCTTGATTAAACGTGCAAAAATGTGACCTTAGCAGTCAGCATTTCTCGCCTCGTTCGATGTGCATCTGTTGGCCTTACAGGTGACTCAGACCATCACTATAAATACAGGCCAGGATTTGCAGTTGGCAACTCGAGTCGCATTTCTTTTCTGTTAAAAGCCTTATTTCAGGGACTTCCTTGGTGACCCAGGGGTCAAGATTCGGTGCTGCCACTGCAGAGGGTGTGGGTTTGATCCTTGATTTGGGAACAAAGAGCCCACATGCCATACGAGCAGCCAATAAATAAATAAAATAATAAAATAAAAATATCTTAAAAAAGGAGCTTTAGTTCATTCGTATGCTTCTACTTTATGGGTGCCCACTTATGTTATAGTTCTTTGTGGCTGAAATATATGCCTGAATTTAAACGAATCCAAAAGAAGTTTAGCTATTTCTTTTAATTGAAGAATCATGTGATGTTATATAACCAATTCTTGTTATTCTCTCTTATCATAAGAGTTTTAAAAAACCTCTTAGCCATAAGCATACCAACAGAAATTTACTTGTTAATTTAGGACTTTGAAACAGATAAAAATTGTATGTTTCTGTGTATCTCACTTGCTTTGGAGCAAAACCTTTTTCTTAATTGAATACTTTATATACCAACAGTACACCATCAGTTGAGAGCCGGTATGTAAAGTTTCTCACGTTCACGTGTTCAGGTTTTGACTACCTAGTGGCATGGGTACCCTGATGTGGTTCTAGTCATATCTTTTTAAATTGGATTATAATTGCTGTGCGACGGTGTATAAGTATCTGCTGTGCAATGAAGTGAATCAGCTAGATACATATATAGCTATATACATACATATATCTCCTTTTGGACATCCTTCCCATCCATCTCTCATCCCACCCATCTAGGTCATTACAGAGCACCGAACTGAGCTCTCTGCACTATACACCAGCTTCCCACTAGCTATTTATTTTCACACATGGTACTGTATATGTGTCAAACCTAATCTCCCAATTCACAGTCATATCTTTAAGTTTGTAGAATTCATTAAATTTCCAAGGGTAGACAGGTTTCTATTTTTTAAATAAGAAACTTTTCCATGGTGTTGTGGTAATATTCTAAATGTATGTCTCAGGTTTTGAGGATTTTTAAGCTTTTTATTTATATATTTGTTTATTTTTAAGTTCTTTGGCCATACCTCGTGACATTTGGGACCTGAGGTCTCAAACCAGGGATCAAACCCATGCCCCCTGCATTGGATATGTGGAGTCTTAACCGCTAGACCGTCAGGGAAGACCCCTTAGTTCTGAGGATTAAAATGTAAACTAATTATTATTGGTAAATATCTGATTAGGTGTGTGGCATTGTAGTTGAAACTCTTCATTGTGAAAGAATCCGGTACATTGCATTTGTAAGCTAATTCATCTAAGTTTATAGAAAAGAATCTAGCTCTAATAAGCCAGTTTTAAAAGATTGTCTGAGAATTGAGGAGTGATCCCGACAGAGGAATGGTTTTCATGGTCTGCTAGCCTGTAAATTGTTTTACCTACTTGAGAGTTTGATGTGAGCGCATGTGAAACTTTTGTAATGTTTTCTAATAGCCATCCCATTTCCATCCCCTTCTCATGCTTCTTTTGCCCACATTCCTTTTTAAGATGATGCTTTTGTATATGCAGGTGTTCGGTGAGGGAACTGAGGCTGTAAAGAAATCTTTGGAGGGAATATTTGATGACACTGTTCCAGATGGCAAGGTAAAAATAAACACATGTTCCTTTTCTAAAAGTACCACAAATACCTCAGCATTGCACAGTGCAATGGTTTCTTGGGATCCCCAAATTAAGTAGACTCAGTATTAGAAACTGAAATAATCAGTCCTTTAAAATTATGTAACTGGTCAGAAGAGATGGAAAACTTCATTACAGTAAGGCATTCCCCTGCTGACATCACATTTTCAGTAATTAGCATTTGAATGTTTCCATCTAGAATAAGGGAGGAAAGTGGGGTTCTGGGTAGCAGACTCTTTTATGCCATTGTAAGTTCCTCTCGTAAACAACTTCCTTCTCAAGAGGCGAGTTTGTACTGGTCTCCCTCTCTACCCACACATGCTATTTTGCTTCGATTAATTTCAAAGTACTGTTCTAATGGTATGTTCTTTTAAAAATAAAAACATGCATTTGCCTCCCAAGACAAGCATCCAGTTATAAATCTCCAGACTTGGTTTAACCTTGTGCTTGGATTTAAAAGGGTCTTTCAAACTGCTCTGATTGAAAGCCCATAAAGAATATTGATTTCTTTTTTTCCCCCGAGGCTGCTATTTTCAGCCTCTAAATGAATGGACATCCCTCATTTGAAAGACCCTAATGGTGATACCAGCAGGCTCTTTGTTGGGGGAAGGGGTGGGAGTTCTGATGTTGATAATGTGAACTTGGTATGATCTTTCCATTCCCTGACTCAGAATCAATATGACAAGAGTTCAGCTTTCAGTTGCCATGCAACCAAGCAGTGGCTTGTCCCATGTTCTAGATAGAGCAAGCCTCTGAAATCAGAGTTCTGTTTCTGAGGGGAGTGGGGAGAAGTGTGGTCATGGAGGGACCTTTTTCCCCCTTTGATACCTAACTCCTCCTGGATTATGTCATTGTGGATATCAAGATAGCTGTCCTTGGAAATACTCATCAATAACCACTGTCTCTTTCAGATAGAAATCTCATGAAGTTAAATCACTGTCCTTATGTGCAATCCAAGCACAGTTTCTGTGTTCATGTATTCATGTCTGAAGTTAGGTAATTCATCTTGAATATCATAATTAGTCCGCTTTTAATGTAGGGATGTTTCCCCCAGGCACATGGATCCTGGAAACTGCAAAAACTGTTCCATTGGATTTCTGTCATTCTTTTCATTTTTCTGAGATACCCCTTTATTTTTACTCCTTGGCTGGAGTGCCCTGTACTCAAAGAGCAGTTTAGATGCAAAATTTGGGCTGATCTATTGCTAAGAGCATTTCTTTAAGGTGGCATGTGGGGACGGAGTGGGAAGATTCCAATTACAATTAATGGGATTTGGGCAAGTTTATTGCATTTTGACAGTGCCTTCCCTGGGGTTCAATTTATCTGTGAAAGCCAAGCATTCAAAGGCAGAGCTGAAATTGTCTTCTCCATTGAAGAATTTAGTTTAGTAGCCTTTACAGAAACATGTCCCCTATTCTGGGATCTGATCTTTTTTTATACGGAAGGTGTTGCGTTACCACCTCTCAGGCTTCCATTCGGAAACTTGTTTCTTCTTTTGATCTGCTGATGGCAGCACATTTTCAGTAATCATGGGTACATATTCACCAATCCATGGATATAAACCAATAATCAAGGCTTATTTCTTACCACCTGTTGAGCATCAGCATTATTTCTACCTTGCTAAAATCTAAAGAAATTATTTCTTTGTTTACTCCAGAGAGACTAGGTTCCTAATATTTCATCAACCTGTGGAGTGTTTTTTGCTTTAGCTGTTTAGCTGGCTTAGCTATAACCCAGCTGCTGAGTACGTAGGTAGGACATGGCTCCTCCCACTCTTGGAAACTTGGTACTATTCCCCGATTCAGAAGATGTACTGATGGCAACCGCCTGAGAAAAGGCAGAAAGCTCACCTGTGGAGTTCTCTGCACCTCATAAGGGAAATGTAGCTCTCTGTCCCTCCCAGAGCTGTGCCAGAGGTTACGTGTGAGCACAGAAATGACGTTGGTTGTCAATAGCTTATGTTGGAACACCATCTTTAAGAGTTTCCTTGGAGCCTCCTGGTTGCCTTTGAAACTTACAGCTCATCAGGGTACAGAGTCTTGCCGGAGTACCCTCAGCTCTAAATTTGAAGTGGGTTTGTGGAAGAAATCATAGCAAGAAAGCCGAACTGAATGGATGGTCCATTTCTTTCTTTCTTCCAAACTTTGATACCCACTCAGTCATGCAGTGCCCACCTGTGGATGCCATGGGTCAGGTGTGAGGTCTGTGTCTCACCTGAGACATCTCGCCCACCCCCAGAAAGCTCCTTTCTCTATAATTTCTTCCTCTCTCTGAGAGTGCCCTCTGTCCTTCACTCCTGCCACCACACTTCTGCCGCTGGGCCCTTTTCTTCAGAATAGATAATCCCCGTGTGCTATCAGGAGGTCTGCGATCCCCAGAGACTGACTTGCTGCTCTGCTAACTTTATTTCTTATCCTAGAGGGAGAAAGAAATGGTCTTACCCGCTGTCCACCAGCACAGTCCTGACTGTGACATTTGGGTCCATGAGTATTTCACCCCGTCCTGGTTCTGTCTACCGAACAATCAGCCAGCCCTGACAGTCGTCCGGCCAGGGGACACGGCCCGGGACACCCTGGAGCTAATCTGCAAGGTATGAGGCCACTTGGGGTTGTTTGCGTTGGAGGACTCCACGGACACTCAGATGTGGGTGGCAGAGGAGGGTTCTTGAAAGGACACCTTCATTTCATTCCAGAGCAGTGTTGAGTCCCCTTGTGATAATACACATAATGGATGGACCTGAATTGTTCCACACTAGGAGGAGAGGGATTCTCTTAGTAGCTTCTTGCAACATGTGTTCTTGATAGATTTGTGCAAAGCCTATTACGTGCTCATTGCACAAGTTGTAGAGAATTTAGGTAAAGAACAAAGCCGAAAATTAAGGCACCCTTGCTCACAAAATTCAGAACATTTTGGTAGTTTGTCCCTGCTTTCTGTTTGCCACAAGCACACATACATGTATTCAGTGGCATCATATTATGTGCGCGGAGCTTCCCAGGTGTCTCAGATGGTAAACAATCTGCCTGCAATGTGGAGACCCAGGTACAATCTCTGGGTCAGGAAGACCCCCTGGGGGAGGGAATGGCTACCCTCTCCAGTATTCTTGCCTGGAGAATCCCATGGACAGAGGAGCCTGGCATGCTACAGTCCATGAGGTTGCAAAGAGTTGGACACGACTGAGAGATCAACACAACACTTTATTGTGTGCACTATTTGTAACCTGCTCTTTGACAGTTTCTAATACACCATGGGCATCTTTAGGGTAGGAAAACATTGAAATGGATGTCAAATTTGCAGTCCATGATGAGAAATCTCCTTCCTGTGAACACACAATTAGCCTCTTTTTTCCTTTAAAGTGGCAAGTGATTGAACTCCCTTCCTCTGCTTACACCTTAAGTTATAGAAACTTCGTGATCATTTTCACAGTAAGCCCAGTTTCATTCTTTTGATCTTCCTTGAGTGACAGCTAGATGAACTGGATTGCTCTGAGTGAGAGAAGGGAAAGAGGAAAGAACGGGACTTTTCTTAAATGTCAGGCTTTTCTTTTACCTAATTAGCAGCATTAATAATCTTATTTGGTAGTCAGGTCAAGTCTGAGAAGAAATGGTATGTCCCCATTGTTTAGATGAGAAGGAGAGGCTCAGAAAGTCCTGGTTCCTTGCCTGAGCTCACATCACGGTCATAGTCACTTGCAACGGAGGTTTTTTGTTTTTTTTTTTCCCTTTCAATCCTTTTGTTTGTTTATTTGCTTTTTGGCTGTGCTGGGTCTTCGTTGCTCCTTGGGCTTTTCTCTAGTTGCGGCAAGCGGAGAGTACTCTCTAGTTGCAGCGTGCAGGCTTCTCGTTGCAGTGGCTTCCCGTTGCGGGGCAGGGGCTCTAGGGCGCTCGGGCCAGTGATTGCGGCTCCCAGGCTCTAGAGCACAGGCTCAGTAGTTGAGGCACCTCAGCTTTGTTGCTCCGTAGCATATGTGGTCTCTTCCCAGATCAGGGGTCAAACCTATGTCTCCTGCTTTGGCAGGTGGGTTCTTTACCCCTGAGTCACCAGGGAGGCCCACCAAAGGAGGTTTTTAATCTCTATCTGGCTGCTCCAAACTTGGATGGCTTCCTTTGTGCCAAGTAGATGGCTGCAAGAACTGTCAGTCATCTGGAAGGATGGTCCGTAGCGGGTGGAAGAGCCTAGAATATATTCTTAGGGGAGTGAAATGGTCTTCTCTGAGACCACTAAAGGGGAAGTGGAAACCTTGTCATAATTTTATCCTAGAAGAAGCTGGATGAATCCAATGATGTTTTGAACCTTCTCATTCAACATGCGCGTGCTAAGTCGCTTCAGTCGTGTCCAGCTCTGTGGACTGTAGAGTCCTATGGGCTGTAGCCCGCCAGGCTCCTCTGTCCATAGAATTCTCCAGGCAAGAATACTGGAGTGGGTTGCCATTTCCTACTCCAGGGATCTTCTTGACCCAGTGATTAAACCCAACTCTCTTATGTCTCCTGCATTCGCAGGCGGATTCTTCACCACTAGCACCACCTGGGAAGCCCTCGATCAATACAAGTGGTTTATAAATATGGAATAACTTTCACTATCTTAACTAGTAACTCAGTTCTTCTGCCATCAGCAATTTTTGTACTTAACAAAAAGTACAAATGACTAGGACTTGGTAAGGGAAAAATCTGGCTTCATGTGAAGGAGAAATAGAACACTGTGGCTCAAATAAGCGTATCAGATCATCTCTCTGGAGGAAAAGTAGAAGGACCATTTGTTTCAGGGCAAAGCTGAAAATCAGCCCCCACATGGGTGTTAAAAATAAATGATACACCATTGCATGCTTCGACTCCTTCATGTTCACGAATTCTAGCTTTTTAAAGATAATGGCATTTCTGTTCACATTTTTTATTTTAATTACTTAGCAAAATTAGTCTATTGAGGATTTCTGCATCCTTTTATTTATAGATTAGCACGATTCTTTAGAGACCCATTAATATTCTGCCGAGCTGTGGGAGTTATTCTCAGAACTGCAGCTGAAGGTGTCAGAAGTAGGACTCTGGGTTTTTCATATTAGCTGACCTCTGGAGGGGCCTTCCATAGAGTAGCGTTGCTCTGGCGCCTTCTGTATACACTGGCATTAGATTCCATCAGGAATTGGAGAGTGTGTGAGAGTTTAGCAATAAATATTGGTAAAAAATTAAACAGTGGGGAAAATAGTGATTTTAGGTACTTTTCAAGCTTTTGCTTTGATAGAAACTAAGGGAATGAAGGACAACTGTCAGGGCAACTTAGAGACCATGTTTAATTAATGAGTTAGACCAGCTGCCCTTATAAAGGGTTTTATCACTTGATGGTATTTTAATGGTGTCATTGTGACATATATCCCTTTCTCTAACAATAAAAGGTTTTTATTGTTTTTCTTGAATCCTCAGATTTTTTTTTCCCACAAAAAACAGAACTAGAGACAAAAGCAATATGGTGTGGAACACTCTTACATCTCTTGAGTTTAAAAACAGAAAACTTTGGTGTGTACTTTAAGAAATTGATGGTCCCCAGAAAAGCATTTGTGTAGGGTAAATTATATAGTGTGCCCAGAGCCAGGTGCCTTCTAAAGCTGAATGCTTCTTTAGGAGACACTTTATTGCAGTTAGTGGAGCTGATTTTATTCTTCAGACGGAAAAAGATAATAGGGAAAACAGTGCCACATGTTATTAATGATCTAATTAACATTGAGTGATTTTCCCCCCGCTTAGAGGAGGGACCAAACAACAACGGTGATTGTCAGAATTGTCTGTCTTTTATTTTCTTATTGCTGTTCTCAGTGTTGGTGATGGATGCTCTCGCTAATATTTAATAATCAATCTTTTTCTTCTGTCTCTTGCATTCAGCTCATTCTCTTTCCTATTCTGTCTGATCCACATCATTTCACATCAGTCTGTCATCTGCCATCCGAGCACCAGTCCAGTTCTGGTATAGTAACTGTTTCAAGATCTACATTTCATGTGCAATTCATGCTTTGAATGTTATGAAAGTGAGTGTTACTAAATATAGCAGGAAGCATGTTGGCCTGTGGGTTGTGAATGTATTCTGATCATTGCCATCACTAAAATAATTACAAAGAAATTCATTCATTCATACTTAGCTGTTACTATTCACGTGTGACCGTGGGCATCTTTTTCATGCCTTTACCATGTAGACCTGTGACTTTTTCCTAATGAACGTGGGCATTAAAAAAAAATAGAAAGATCATCTTGAAGGGCAGAATAAATATCTTCGGAAATTCTGCAGTAGCACTGTATGTGTGCACGCGCGCGCATGGATCTCTGTATGTCCTAACTGCATGCATTTATGTTTTCTGGAGAAGTTTGACTGAAATGGAAAAATATGAGCAGAAAAGAGCCAAGCGTTGATGGATTTGAAGAGCATGGTATCTGTTTTAATCGGCTCAGATTACTTATTGAAAATACCTACCTTACGTTTTATATTTCATCCTTTGGAGGAGTCATCGAAACGTAAATTTTTAAGAAGTATGCCAGCTACACTAAATAATATTTGTTTTATGGTATAATTTGTGGCTTCATTGTCTCAAAATGAATCAAATGCTAAGTAACTTAAGTAAGTAAATGTTGGAAAACTAATTTGGACTGTTTAAGCTTTGCTGCTGCTGCTAAGTCGCTTCAGTCGTGTCCGACTCTGTGCGACCCCATAGACAGGAGCCCAACAGGCTCCCCTGTCCCTGGGATTCTCCAGGCAAGAACACTGGAGTGGGTTGCCATTTCCTTCTCCATTGTGTGAAAGCGAAAAGTGAAAGTGAAGTCGCTCAGTCGCATCCGACTTCTAGCGACCCCATGGACTGCAGCCTACCAGGCTCCTCCATCCATGGGATTTTCTAGGCAAGAGTACTGGAGTGGCTTGCTATTGCCTTCTCCGTAAAAAAAAAAAAAAAAAAACCTTGAAATTATTGACTTGTAAATAGTGGAGAATCTTGAAATTCTTGAGAGTGCTGACAATCTTAGTTCATTAAGATTTTCTCTTTATGTTAGACCAGCCATGACTCGCTGCTGCTGAGTCGCTTCAGTTGTGTCCGACTCTGCGCGACCCCATAGACGGCAGCGCAGCAGGCTCCCCCGTCCCTGGGATTCTCCAGGCAAGAACACTGGAGTGGGTTGCCATGTCCTTCTCCAATGGGTGAAAGTGAAAAGTGAAAGTGAAATCGCTCAGTCGTGTCCAACTAGTAGCGACGCCATGGACTGCAGCCCACCAGGCTCCTCTGTCCATGGGATTCTCCAGGCAAGAGTACTGGAGTGAGGTGCCATTGCCTTCTCCGCATGACCCGCTAGGGCTTATAATTGAGAAACATTTCCCAAAATGAGAAGACACACTGGTATATTGATTAAAAGTCCCATTTTTTGGGTATTTACTGATCGAACCACATGCTCCTGAGTTACAAGTAAGACCATTATCATCTTTGTGTTTGTTGTACGTGCTCACTTTTATCTTTCTAAGTTATCAAGACGTTATTGTAACTTAAAGAAGTTTGAAATTACAGTGGAGGAGGGAAGGTGGTAAGAACCACTCTTTTACCATCGTTCTATTCTCTTTGTTAAACACTTCAAAGTGTGGGCTCTTGTTTATTGTTCTCTGTGCATCTGTATAAATGCTTTCAGCATGGTAGCATTTAAGGAATGGTGTCTCCATCAAAACCACCTTAAGACCTTTGGTGTCTGCCGGTGGTCTGTCTCTCACGCTGAGGTTTCAGGAATCTTGGATGAGGTTGCTATTCGGGTCTGGTTTCCAGGAGACTCTCTAAGTGGCAGCTCTGTTGGGAACGTCCACAAAATATTTATTGATGATGATGATGATAAGATTTCCCAGTGGATTTGTTCCTGTTGATTAAGACTCCATGAAGTTTCATTTCTCTTTCCCTTCCACCTCAGTTGGAAACAGATGGTGAAGCAAAATATTTTGCTTCTATTAATAATTAAAGATTTCCGTGGGTGTCTTGGTCCAAGGGAAGCATTTGCAGCTTCTGTCTCTGTGAGGTAAACTTTTCTTGCATATCACAACTCTCTTAAGTATTATTACTTTGTTGTTTATCTCTGTAGCTCTCTGAGAAGTAGTAGCTAACACACTTTGCACACTTTGAAACTCCCCTGCCTTTGTTTCCCGGGGTTTACCCATCCACCCTGGTTATTTTGCAAGAAGAGTATGGGTCTGGGAGTCACTGAGCATTTGCTTTTCAGCACCCACAGCAATGGAAAAGGAAATGGCACAACCCACTCCAGGATTCTTGCCTGGGAAATCCCATGGACGGAGGAGCCGGGTGGGCGACAGTCCAGGGGGTTGCAGAAGAGTCAGGCACAACTGCGTGACTAAACAACAACAACAACAACCCACAGCAAAAGCCCAGAAGCCTGTACATGGAAGCTGCTGGCTCCGTGGTGCCTGTGTTCAGGCTGCGGTTTCAAATCACATTACTAGGAAGAGGATGCACATTGGAGGGTCCCAAGAATCACTGTAGAAAACATCTTTATCATTTGGCTAGGTGTTTAGGACAAAGTCCCTCCTGCTATCTGTAACTATGCTTTCTTGATGATGCAGTATCGATGTCTTGCATGTGTATTTATTTATGAAGCAAAGCCACCAGTGTCCCCACCTCCTATGTTCTGCGTGCCCCTTCACACACTCCTGATGACTGCACTCATGTTTTATTAATTTCCCTATTGGCATTGCTTCTCACGGTGTCTGGCACACTTCAGAGTTTGTTGGGTGTAACTGAATATTTATTGGAATAAATATCAGAAATGTTCTTACTTTGGCCTTAAAATTTTGGTTGAGTTCCATTCAGTCTCTCAGTTGTATCTGACTCTTTGCAACCCCATGGATTGCAGCGTGCCAGGCTTCCCTGTCCATTACCAACTCCCGGAGCTTACTCAAACTCTTGCCCATTGAGTCAGTGAGGCCATCCAACCAACTCATCCTCTGTCGTCCCCTTCTCCTCCTGCCTTCAATCTTTCCCAGCTAATTTTGGTTGAGGGAGAAGGTAAATAGAGTATTTTTGTTTTTAATAGAGTATTAAGCCAATGAAAAATTAATGTCACTTACTTTGAAAGAATTCTCCTTAGTTGAGTTTCTGTTGTGAAGAGATGATGTTGTATTTATGAAAAATTTCAGACTTACAAAAGAGTAGCCAATCATGTAATTAACTCCTGGGATCTAGAATATCAAATTGTGTTTCATCCATTTATTCACTGACTCCCACCCCCTGCTTTGGTTGGTTTGGGAAGCAAATTCCAGACATGATATCTTTATCTACTAGTAGTACTTTCAGATAAATCTCTAAAAGATAAGGATGCTTTAAAAAAGAAAGACTTGAGGGAAGCATTTTCTCTCTAGCAATACATTTTCATGTTGCCTTGTAACTTTTGACGAATGTTTCTTTCCCCCCCTTTTTCCTTCGCATCTTCTTGAATGTGAACTGAGGATGTTATTTATAAAACCAGAGAGCTACCATTGCCTTTTCCACAAAGTTCATTCACGAATGGCTTTCTGGGTAGAAAAGAATGATTTGACCCATTCTGACCAGTGCAGGAGGCCTGGAAATTTCGATCCTGGAAAATTCGATCTGTTTTAGAATTGTTTTCTTTGGGCGAGTCATTCAGGGTGTTTCCAGAGTTGGACACACGCCTGTCTGCAGTGCCTGGAGGGAGTCTCACTTGGGGTGTATATAAATAAGACTGAATCCAGATGCCTTGTCTATACACTGACTCTCTTGCAAATGAACTGTTAACAACTATCCCCAGGGTGCCCATGTGGCTAAGAAAACAACTTTGCCTGGGCACAGCTTTCTTCTGTCACTGTAAATCTTCTCTGGCCTTTCTTGCCCCTTTTCTTCTCTAATCACCTATGTGTGTTGGAAATTATGTTTAAAAGCCTTTTGGACCTGGTACGTTTTCTTGCAAACCCGGTGTTGAAGAACGGAATGAATTCAGATAAGAAGTGAATATGTGGCTTATTTATTTCCAGTGAATGTAAGATACTCATGAGATGTTATTAATATGTTCAATGAATATAATTTGGGTTTGGGATATAAACATTTTAATAAATACAGAAATGTTACTTCCCCCTCCAGTAATCAATCCCTGTTATTCTCAGGGATACATGACAATATGTCAGTGGAGAACTAATTATATCTATTTACTACTGAACAGACATTTTCTCTTCTCGTCTTTTTTTTTGGTTCCTAGGCACATAAGCTGGATCATTCTGCTCATTACCTGCGCCTGAAATTTCTAATAGAAAACAAAATGCAACACTATGTGCCAAAGCCCGAGGAGGACATTTATGAGCTGGTAATGTTTATGACTGTTGTCCATGTACATTCTGTAGGAGACTATTTTTAAATTATATGTATGCTCATGCTAATTGTGGTTGGTGGAGGGGAACAAATTCTAAAATAAATGAGCCTCATTCCATGCTCTTATATTTGTGGAGATGGCCTTAACCTATCACAGTATTTTTTTTTGCAGAGTGGAAATGCCACCTTAGTTTATGCAAGGAACAGTTCTGTGTTACCATGAAAAACTGAAATCCAGAACTGACTCTCAGATAGAATTTTAATCATTGTCCCTAGCTTTCCTTGCAGTGTTGACAGTCTTTTGTTTTAAATGGGTGACTCAAAGATGAGCTGGCTGTTGTCAGAGAAAAAGTACTAGCTCTGATTTCGTATGACTTCCCCCTGCATGTCGAAATTGATGGGTAAAATCCTGTTAGGTAAAAAAAGCTGCTAACTAATTATATGTCCTGGCCTTCTGGAATTTCTATAGATTCTTAGGCATACTTATGTAGGTTTGAGTTTCATGATGGGATTTGGGTTCTGAACTGGATCTGGATTTTTATTCTGGCTCTGCTGCTTAGTAATTATGTGGTCTTGGCCAAAACCCTCCCTTAACAAATGTGGTGACTAATACTTTGAGGATTTTGCAAAGATTAAAGATCATGGTTCCACATATTAGATGCTCAATAAATGGTGATCATTCATGGTTCCTTTTTCATTAGCCGAGGGGTGATTTTTTCAGTTCCAGAAAAGAAACATTTTGGGAGCCAGGCCCCTTCTCTTGGAGTTTATTCTTCTTTCCTGTACTTAGTCATTTCTCTGGGGGTCACCGAACTGCTTGCCATGGATCTGTGAATGATAACAGTATGACTTCAGACGGCCTTTCACCACGGAAAACAGAACTGAAAATTTAGACCTGAAAAGTCTCCTTTTGAAAAAGGGAAGCGTGATTTAAAATTTAGCCCCTATAGTGGGGAATTGTGTTTCTAATCAACTTTTCTTGAGGTTTGCTTTCTCGGCAATAAAACATCAATTCTGAGCACGTGGTTTGGTGAGTTTTGGCAAATGTATACAGACTGTTGTGTTTCCGCCACTACGGTCATAATTTACATTTCTGTCATCTTAAAAATTCCCCTTGTGTCCCTTTAAGTGTTTTTAATGAAATATAAGAGAGGGTGTGCTTTTTATAGCATTCTTATCATGTCATGAAATAGAAGAACAAAATGACCATTTTTCAACCATCACTTAAATCATAAAGTTTAATGCAGAGAAAGGTACTTTTAACAGTGGCTGATTTATTTTTTTTTTCTCTGGCATGGGGAAAGCCCTGACTTTGTGCTCTGTGAGTAGAAGAAAGAAAACCCATTTTCTTACTTAAGAAAGGAAAGTGCTTTGCTGTTAACTCTGAAATCACTATTAGATCATGTAGTTTGTATCTCAGAGTTAATGAATCTTTTATATCCTAAATGACAGGGATCAAGCCTCAGGAACTTCCATGTCCTTCCTATCTTATACACAGGAGAATGCTGAAGACATATCTTTTGAAATTATATTGACTTCCTTATTATTTTTAAGTCTTGGCCATTGTGTGGTCTCATCCAGTATAGGAGACTAACAAGCTTACTGTTTGTTAACTACAACTGCTATGTACATATTACAATTGCCATTTAAAAACAAAAACCCCGAAATACAGGAAGATCATGGTATTCTTTCTTGCCCAGTTGCAAAAGATCTCCAGCTATGAGATTCCTGAGGAAGTAAATGCCATACTCTTACTCACTCACTCTGTTGTCCAGACTGCAAGTGAGAACTGCTAATGGGCACCTCTATTTTTACCAAGATTTTAAACCTTTTGTTCTTAGGATATCTTTGGCAGCCTGGTACAGCCTGCGGATCCCATTTCAGAATAATGTTTTCAGTTCCATGAAATGGAATTACCTATGGCCTAATTGTGTTGAATTAGTTATGAAAGATATTTAAAAAATTATAGATAATACACATGCTTACTTAATAGCTCATTAAATAATCAGACAGTGGTTGGTCTGACACCTGCCACTGTTCTGAAGTAGTGATGAGCATAAATAATATTTTGAGATATTAGCAGCAACTAGCGGAAAAGGCAATGGCACCCCACTCCAGTACTCTTGCCTGGGAAGTCCCACGGGTGGAGGAGCCTGATAGGCTGCCATCCATGGGGTCGCTAAGAGTCGGACACGACTGAGCAACTTCACTTTCACTCTTCACTTTCATGCATTGGAGAAGGACATGGCAACCCACTCCAGTGTTCTTGCCTGGAGAATCCCAGGGATGGGGGAGCCTGATGGGCTGCCATCTATGGTGTCGCACAGAGTCGGACACGACTGAAGCGACTCAGCAGCAGCAGCAGCAGCAGCAACTAGGATGTGGTGTAAAAATAACTGTGATTTCTGGTTGTGACAAGGTCACAGACACACTGCTCATGTTGCTGTGTTTGTTGCTTCCATTCATTAATAATTGAAGGAAATGCTACGTTTCAGTTACAGGTTAGTGAATATAAAAATTTCAGGCTTTTTTAGCATCCCAGTTCACAGACCCCTTGAATTATATCCATACATCCATGGTTTCTAATCTTGACTTTTGGTCATTAAGCTGGGTGAGATGTCATTCCAGGGCAGATGGTTTTTGAACACATGATGTTCTGGATGCTTTTTCAGATTTTACAGATATTTTATGTATTGACCCTTACTGAACAAGCATCAGACCATTCATGGCTAATTGGTTTCCATAACCCGCCTCCATTGTATTTCCCATGGATGAACGAAACTCACAGACATTTAGAGTCCTGTCCTGAAAAGTGACTCATTCATAGATGACTGTCCCAAAACATCTTATTCTCTGCCATTGTTTTGTCAAAAATTCTTGAATTAGAAGATTAATATCTATTAGCAAAAGTATGTACTATATTTTAAAGATCTTTTTTTGGGAGGGGGGCATCTAGTAGATTTATTTTTGGGGGCTGGGGATTCCTTTGCTTAAGAAAAGCCATGAATAGTCAGTCTTCTACTTATGTATTATACTTACCTGCTTTGCTAATTATGGGCTTCCCTGGTAGCTCAGCTGGTAAAGAATCCACCTGGAATGCAGGAGACCCCAGTTCAGTTCCTGGGTTGGGAAGATGACCTAGAGAAGGGAACAGCTA
This sequence comes from Cephalophus harveyi, assembly GCA_006410635.1. NCBI lineage: Eukaryota > Metazoa > Chordata > Mammalia > Artiodactyla > Bovidae > Cephalophus > Cephalophus harveyi. The sequence continues at coordinate 968,876 of SJYT01075646.1, forward strand.
CCCACTCCAGTGTTCTGGCCTGGAGAATTCATGGACTGTATAAAGTCGGACATAACTGAGCGACTTCTGCTTTCACTTGCTAATTATGTTTTAATATAAGCAATACCTGCTTTTTCATAATTAGTTGGTTATTGGGTCCAATCTGTAGACTGATAATGAGTATAGAGGCACTGGGTTTTTTTTTGAAAACCCATAATTAAGTATGTTTTTCTTAAAAAGACAAGTAGGAATAGAGTTTGCAGCAACCCTGATCAATCGATCGATTGATTCATCCAGCAAATATTTATTTAGCGTTTGTTATGTGCCTGGCACCATGCTAGCTGTTCTAGGCACTGAGAGCAACAGGAAAGTTTCTGCTCTTTATGGAAAATATATCCAGGTTGTGAAGACAGATATAAAAACATGTAAATATTTTGACAAAAACAGGTAAATGGGTAGTATTTCCGGGGATGCGAAGTGCTGGGAAAGAAAAGGTTAGGACATAAATGGATAGAGAAAAATGGACATCTGAAAGTGATCATGCCGCTCCTTTTCGACGTGATGTATGAGCAGGATGGTGAGTGAGGTGAGAAAGTGAGTCATAGAGGTATTTTGGAGGAATGTGTTCTAGGGTCAGAGAACAAAGCCCGGTAAGGCCTGGCAGGGGAAGGGGGTGGTGATGGAGGTGGTTTACTGTGTTTGAGTAGCATCAGTGGGGAGGGTGAGTGGGGGTGGTGGTGAGGGGGTGTTGAATTCAGGAGGTGAGGGAGAAGGGGAGCAGGAGGCTTGTCAGGCCCAAGTGAGAGGTGAAACCCCAAGAGACAAGGGCTTTATTTGACTCCTGTCTGGCCCATGAGCCTTGAGGAAGGGGCTGGAAGAGCAGGAGTCTAGTGAGCTGTTGTTTAGGCAATGCACGATAGTGGCTTGGATCAGGCACCCCAAGAAGGCCTGGTAAGAAATGAATGTGACATTCACTTGACAGCTCAAGTTTTGGGGTAATCAGATCATTTTTTAACATCTGATGGTCTTTAATGTGGTTTTTGAAAAGAAGGATATTATGCATCATCATTGATTTAATAGCATAGGGAATGTGTGTGATACTTTTTGCTAAAGATATGTTTAAAACTGTGGAATTTCAAAATTTCTGGTGTCAGATATTCTAATTGCATCAAAAATGTCTTTTAATGCAGATCCTTCTTGAAATTTTACATACTTTCGAGATTTAAAACATCCAGTTTTTGTTCACCTGGCCTAAGGACCACATAGTGAAGGGTCCAGTATTATACGAAGTTACTGTCTGAGACTGGTGAAAAAACACTAAGATTTTCACACCAATTACAAAGAAGAGTAGGAAGCAATATTATGAAAGAATAGGAAAGCTTATTTACAAAGCTGAATTCCCACTGGATCTGTAGAAAGCCATTTGGAACTTTTCGGAGATGACTAAAACAAATGGTGATATACTGCCACCTAGCGGGGAGAGTTTGGCTTTCAAGGAAATTGAAAAAAATCAAACTAAGGTTCCAAAGAAGTTGAAGTAATAAGTACATTTCATAACATTTTATTGAGCATTCCATGACATTGTAAAATATATCATAGCATTGACTATATTTGGTAATATATAATTTTTGTGACTGTATTTTCTGAACTAAAGATCAGTGTTAGAACTGATGTCTTCTAAATGCAGAATGTGTTGGTATGGAACTTTTTCTGAAGTATATAGACAGAAGTTGATGGAAGTTGCACTAAATTAGGGTGTTCTAGAGGCTCTGGGCTATAGGATCAACATTTCCAGCCCCTCTCCCACCCCAGCCTCTTGGCTTAGCCTGTTTCCAGGCTCCTGATTCCTAAGCATTCAGCTCACCTCTCCTACCTGTCAACTGCCCTAAGAAAGTGAACAGAGAGAAACCTGTGTTTTTTTTTTTCATACTTGGCATGAATGAAATTATTCCTGGACAAATGACTAAGATGGGAGCAAGTTTAAATAATCACTGAGACTTCTCTTCAGTGCTCAAGAAGAGCTTTCTCTTATTGACTTTGGCTCAAAAGAGATTTTCCTTTTGAAATTAAATGACAGCTTTAAAAATTGCAAGTGAGCCTCTGACACATTTATTTTTTTTGGAACTTCTATCATAAATTTTCAGAGATGGCCTTTGGCTTACTTACCTTGGGATTCCCTGGTGGCTCAGATGGTAAAGAATCTGCCTGCAGTGCAGGAGACCCAGGTTCGATCCCTGGGTCAGGAAGATCTCCTGGAGTAGGAAATGGCAACCCCCTCTAGTATCTTTGCCTGGAGGGTTCCATGAACCCTGGCTGGCTACAGTCCATGGGGTCACAAAGAGTCTGACACCATTGAGCGGCTAACTCTACAGCTACTTGCTTACCTAAGAAATAAGATTTGGGTGGGGGTATGGGGGAATAGCGGAGAAGACAGTGGCACCCCACTCCAGTACTCTTGCCTGGAAAATCCCATGGACAGAGGAGCCTGGAAGGCTGCAGTCCATGGGGTCGCTGAGGGTTGGACACAACTGAACGACTTCACTTTCACTTTTCACTTTCATGCACTGGAGAATTAAATGGCAACCCACTCCAGCGTTCTTGCCTGGAGAATCCCAGGGACGGGGGAACCTGGTGGGAGGCCGTCCATGGGGTCGCACAGAGTCGGACACGACTGAAGCGACTTAGCAGCATGGGGGAATATAATTGGTTTACAGTGTTATGCTGGTTTCTGCTCTACAACAAAGCGAATCAGCCATATGTATACACATATCTCCACCCACCCCGCTTCCCACCTGCCTAGGTTATCACAGAGCACCGAGCTGAGCTCTGTGTTACACAGCAGCTTCCCACCAGCTATCTGTTTTACACACAGTAGTGTATATATGTCAATGCTACACTCCCAATTCGTTCCATGGAAGTAAGGCTTGTACCCTTGACTGTGGTACCCCTGAGTTCCACCAGGAGGCAGTCTGCGAGGCATTATAGTGTAGCTGGGAGCACTTCAGTGCTGCTGCTGCTGCTGCTGCTAAGTCGCTTCAGTTGTGTCTGACTCTGTGTGACCCCATAGACGGCCTCCCACCAGGCTCCCCCGTCCCTGGGATTCTCCAGGCAAGAACACTGGGGTGGGTTGCCATTTCCTTCTCCAGTGCATGAAACTGAAAAGTGAAAGTGAAGTCGCTCAGTCGTGTCCGACTCTTAGCGACCCCATGGACTGCAGCCCACCAGGCTCCTCCATCCATGGGATTTTCCAGGCAGGAGTGCTGGAGTGGGGGGCCATTGCCTTCAGTGCTAGAACCAGTGAAACCTGCATTCAAATCCCAGCTCCGCCCAGGCTGGCTTTCTGATCTTAGCAAAGTACTTTGTCTGCTCCCTTTTCTCTTCCTTTGTAAAATAGGAATCGCGTTTGTCTCATAGAGAACATGTGAAGGGTGAGAACACATGGTAAATAAAACCTTCGTAAGTTATGGCCCATGATGATGCTAAGTCCACACATTGAAATGTGAAAGTGGAAGTTGTTTACTTGTGTGACTCTTTGCGACCCCATGGACTGTAAAGTCCATGGAATTCTCCAGGCCAGAGTACTGGAGTGGGTAGCTGTTCCCTTCTCCAGGGGATCTTCCCAAGCCAGGGATCAAACCCAGGTCTTCCACCTTGCAAGTGGATTCTTTACCATCTGAGCCACCAGGAAAGCCATTTATGGTTTAGATAACCCTAAAGAAGGCAGAGAGCCAAAGAATTGATGCCTTCAAACTGTGGTGCTGGAGAAGACTCCTGAGAGTCCCTTGGACAGCAAGGAGATCAAACCAGTCAATCTTAAAAGAAGTGAAGTGAAAGTCGCTCAGTCGTGCAACTCTGAGACCCCATGGACTATAGTCCATGGAATTCTCCAGGCCAGAATACTGGAGTGGGTAGCCATTCCCTTCTCCAGGGGATCTTCCCAACTCAGAAATCAAACCCAGGTCTCCCACATTGCAGGCGGATTCTTTACCAGCTGAGCCACAGGGGAAGCCCATCGAAATGTGGAGTATCAATTAAATTAATTGAAATAAAATTTCTTAATAAACCACCAATTTCTCTTATCTCTTTTCCCATTTTTTTCCTTGGGTTTCCAAGAGATTTGATTGATTTATGTACTTAAGTTTTCTCAGTACTTTTGTATAATTTAGTGACTAGAAGAGAATATTGTCATTTATATGATTTTTCGTTTGTCTCCGTGCTGTAATTTTTCTCTGCATGTTGTGAACTTTTTGAGCAAAAATGGCATATGAACAGAAGCACAGGGATTTCTCCTATTTCTGTGGATTCCATATCAAGATCTTTATAACCTCTTCTTGATGTTAATATTTTTCCCTAGTACTGGAGATTTTTGATTACCTTAGCATTATTTTTCAGGTCTGTGATAGATGTAGGGTGGGAAAAAATTGTATATACAAAATATGCCAAGGAATCATTAAGAAACTGGAACTGTATCTAAATTTGGGAATATAAGTTTTTAAAAGTTTCCACGTTAAGTCTTAATGGTGTCAGTTCAAGAAAAATACTGGAATGTGATGAGAATTTGATGTCAAGTGTCAGTTGTGAAAAAATAGATTTACAAATTGATGACTGTTTCTAATAAGTTATTTATAATGTAGTCCTAATTAGGTTTCTCTTTGTCATTTTCAGCTGTACAAAGAAATTGAAATTTGTCCAAAAGTCACTCAGAACATCCAGATTGAGAAGTCAGATACAGCTGGTGATAATTATGGTATGTTTATTTTTCTTTGATCTTTGGTATTCTTCACGTGAAAACAATTCCTGCATAAACATGTACTTATTTACAATTCAATAAAACCTTTGAGGACCATTTAAAACAGATAACCCATCTGGCTTCTGTGCTTTGCAGTTCAGCCAAACTGAGGGGGAAAATAAAAAAGATATTTACCCTCCATATGATGAAGACTTTAGCTTTAAATTTTGTAACTTTAATCTTCTTGGTTTTCCTGTCATAAAAAAGGAGTGGATTTATTGAGAATAGATTATTTTATATTATAATGTAGCCTGGTGATGAAGAAGGGCTTCCTAGGTGGCTCAGTGGTAAAAGAATCCGCCTGCCACTATGCCGCTAAGTCACTTCAGTCGTGTCCGACTCTGTGCGACCCCATAGACGGCAGCCCACCAGGCTCCCCCGTCCCTGGGATTCTCCAGGCAAGAACACTGGAGTGGGTTGCCATTGCCTTCTCCAATGCATGAAAGTGAAAAGTGAAAGTGAAGTCGCTCAGTCGTGTCCGACCCTGAGTGACCCCATGGACTGCAGCCCACCAGGCTCCTCCGTCCATGGGGTCTTCCAGGCAAGAGTACTGGAGTGGGGTGCCATTGCCTTCTCCACCTGCCAGTATAGGAGACATGAATTTGATCCCTGGGTCAGGAAGATCCCCTGGAGATGGAAATGGCAATCCACCCCAATATTCTTGCCAGGAAAATCCCATGGACAGAGGAACCTAGTGGGCAACAATCCATGGGGTTGCAAAAGAGTCAGACACGACTGAGTAACTGGTCAACCATAACAAGTAATGAAGAAACTATGCTTTTGCACCTCTATCCCCCAGAAATGTATTGTTCTCCATCCCTCACAGATGATGTTAAAGGAACTTACTTTGATGTGAGTTGGGGTGTCCTAGACAACCCTTTAGTTCAGTTTAGTTCAGTCAGTCAGTCGTGTCCAACTCTTTGCGACCCTGTGAATCGCAGCACGCCAGGCCTCCCTGTTCATCACCATCTCTCGGAGTTCACTCAGACTCACGTCCATCGAGTCCGTGATGCCATCCAGCCATCTCATCCTCGGTCGTCCCCTTCTCCTCCTGCCCCCAATCCCTCCCAGCATCAGAGTCTTTTCCAATGAGTCAACTCTTCGCATGAGGTGGCCAAAGTACTGGAGTTTCAGCTTTAGCATCATTCCTTCCAAAGAAATCCCAGGGTTGATCTCCGTCAGAATGGACTGGTTGGATCTCCTTGCAGTCCAAGGGACTCTCAAGAGTCTTCTCCAATACCACAGTTCAAAAGCATCAATTCTTCGACGCTCAGCCTTCTTCATGGTCCAACTCTCACATCCATACATGACCACAGGAAAAACCATAGCCTTGACTAAACGGACCTTAGTCGGCAAAGTAATGTCTCTGCTTTTGAAAATGCTATCTAGGTTGGACATAACTTTTCTTCCAAGGAGTAAGCAAAACTATACGAAATAACATCAGTAAGAGGGAGAGGCATGTGGAGTGAGGTGCTCAGACGCCAGGTGCAAACTTCCAAAAGTCCAGCCTAGTCACACGGCAAGTCCACAGTTCCCTCAGCAGTGAGCTGAGACAATGCGTGTGAACTACACCGTCTAGTAGGAGGTTTGTTAGGGATTCAGTGCCCAGGGTTTTGGTTAGGAGGCTGGTCACATAGGCACCCTCTGCCTCGCATGTGCCAGGACTCCAGCCTTTCAGGAGGAAAGCAGGGGTTTGGCGTAACCCACACTGTCTGTACAGATTTTTAGACACAGTGAGCTCCATCAGGGTGTTGGGAACCCTCCCAAATCCAAGTTCTCAGATTTCAGGCAGGAATCAAAGTTGTAAGCAGGCCTTTTTTCAAAGAGCAGCAGTCAGGTCCACTCTGTTAGGGCTTTCCTACACAGTTGTCTGATTCTGGTGTCATTAAAAATGGAATATTTTCCATGAATTCAACACCGGTCTGCTTAGCATTATCCTTGATGACTTGGACCGCAGAAGAGTTGCTGCTTGAGTATAACACTTAGGGAAACCCATACTCTGTCGGGGTAGATTAGCCAGGCGGGGCGAGGTTAGCTGAGACAGTGGCAGTCACCGAAGCCTCCTGGCTCTGAACAGTGGAATTCTCTCTCCTGTTCACCCTGCCGCCTCTGGGTTGGCCGCGACCCTTTCTCTCTGTTGTTCTCATGCCAGGACCTAGGCCTGGAGCAGATGCCACCTGGGACATTGTCTGTTTCTTGGCAGAAGGCAAAGAGGGGAGGTGGTGATCCAGCCACTGGCTCATTCCTAGTATACTCTTCGAAGCAAGTGACTGGAGCCAGGGATTGGGTGGGTAGGCAGAGAAGTGTAGGCCTACAGGGTGCTGGAAGGAAGGAGGACAAGGGGAGTTTCCTGGTGGTTAGGAATCTTCCTTGCAATGCAGGGGACCCTGGTCTGATCCTTGGTTGGGGAACTAAGATCCCACACATACAGGGCAGTTAAACCTGTGTGCCACTAGAGAGCCCGCCTGCTGCAACAAAGACCCAGTGTGGCCAAAGAAAGATATACGTGTTTTTTTACAAAAAGAGAAGAACTAGAAAACCATAAAGAAGGCTGATGCTGAAGAATTGATGCTTTTGAATTGGGGTCCTGCAAAAGACTCTTGAGAGTCTCTTGGACAGAAGGAAGATCAAACCCGTCAGTCCTAAAGGAGATCAACCCTGAATATTCATTGGAAGGATTGGTGCTGAAGCTCCAATCGTTTTGGCCACATGATTCGAAGAGCTGACTCACTGGAAAAGACCCCGATGCTGGGAAAGATTGAGGACAGGAAGAGAAGGGGGTGACAGAGGATGTGATGGTTAAATGGCATCACCGACTCAGTAGACATGAGTTTGAGCAAGCTCCAGGAGATGGTGGATGACAGAAGAGCCTGGCGTGCTGCAGTCCATGGGGTCTCAAAGAGTCGGACATGAATTAGCAATGAAGAACAACAGAATACCTGGTGAAAAAATACAAAGTTTACTGCATATGCTTGGTTACCATTTCTCTCTGAATTAACTTATTGGGCTTTTTAGCATTTGAAAATCTACAGACCCTTTACTAGGCAGCAGCACCTTCAATATTCCTCTGCAGCCTTTCCCGCAGGCAGAGGCTTATTGGAACCTCTCAGACCACTTTCATGGGAGTACTTTGTCCTAATGAGGAAAACCTAACTTCCGACCCCTGACCACTTGAGTTATACCTCCATGCTATTTTACTTCTTGACCTTAAAACGAAAGACATCATCAAGCTAGCAGATATTTTTGATGGCAAGGGATAAATGTGTCTGAAAGGCCTATTGTAGCAGAAGCGTGACCTCAGTAATAAAAGCAGTAATCGGTAGCAGTGCTACAAATAAATATCTGGGTCCTCTGAACTGAAATGCACCATGTCAGTTACTCTTTTCTCTCTGGTTTATTTGATTTCTCTTGAGTAAGAGAGGAACATAGCAAAAAGCAAGAGATCTGAGTTTCAAAGTTCTTGGAGTCAAACTCCAAGATGGACTGGTTTGGGGGCCTCTGAAACAAAAACGGCCTAAAACTGCTTATCTTTTTATGTTATTTTTCAGTTGCTAAGTCATGTCTGACTCTTTGCTATCCCGTGAACTATATAGCCCATGAGGCTCCTCTGTCTTTGAGATTTCCCAGGCAAGAATACTGGAGTGGGTTGCCATTTCCTTCTCCAAGGTATCTTCCCATAACAGGGATCAAACCCATGTCTCTTGTGCTGGCAGACAGATTCTTCACCAGTGAGCCACCAGGGCAGCCCATATTTTTATATTTTAAAAAATTTTATTTCTTTAAAGTTATTTCTATTTTTTTGGCTTTGCCGCATAGCATGTTGGATCTCAGTTCCCTGACCAGGGGTCAAACCCACGCCCCTTGTAGTTGGAGTGCAGTCTTAACCACTGGAATGCCTGGGAAGTCCCTATACGTTTTATTAGTGTGATTGAAGTAGTTACAGAACCTGTTTTCCATTTCCACACTGAAGGGGTTACAGGGCATCAGAAATCAACCCAGAAGGTATTGTCAGCTGTGCTTCTCACAGGACTTGACATAAAGAAGCAGGGTCCTGTCCTGGACCTCCCCTGCTTTTGTAAATGACAAAGTCCCATGCTTGGAGGGTGGGGTGATATCAAACGAGGAGCTTCTTGATCCTTAGTCTTGCTTTCCATCCTTATGTTGCTGTCAGTTGCATCCTGTCTGTACTAGTTCCTGGACTTCACCTTGGACAGCCTCCAATTCAGCTCAGTTCAGTCGCTCAGTTGTGTCCGACTCCCTGTGACCCCATGGACTGCAGCACGCCAGGCCTCCCTGTCCATCACCAACTCCCGGAGCTCGCTCAAACTCATGTGCATTGAGTTGGTGATGCCATCCAACCGTCTCATCCTCTGTCGTCCCCTTCTCCTCCTGCCCTCAATCTTTCCCAGCATCAGGGTCTTTTCCAATGAGTCAGTTCTTTGCATCAGGTGGCCAAAGTGTTGGAGTTTCAGCTTCAGCATCAGTCCTTCCAGTGAACACCCAGGACTGATCTCCTTTAGGATGGACTGGTTGGATCTCCTTGTAGTCCAAGGGACTCTCAAGATGCATAGCTAATAAGCTCAGCTAACCCATTTATTCTCAGTGTCCAGTTCATGTTGGCTTAGGTGTTTCCACAGAAGTTAGAGTCCCCCGGTCCTAAAGGTACTCAGGAGTCTAAAGTCAGCCCATCTTTCTCCGACATTTGCATCTCAGAGCAGCTTCCTGCTCTACATCAGTTTCAGCATATGTAAGTTCCTAGCACACATCAGCATGCAAACCAGATACCGCTTTCTATTGTAGAACACGTCAGGGAGGAAAATATGACTTAATAATCCCACTGACGAAACAAATGGAAAGATTTAGCACTTGCCTAATTTCTCATCCTTCCCTCCACCTCAGCCCTCAGGACTCTCTCAGACCTTGTTGTTGAAGTCAGTTCACATAGTTTTGTAATAGACTAAGCGTGATCATCTAGGCAGCCTTGAAGTGGAAGAATGCATCATTTCAGCAACTGAGTATTTGTTTTTCTCTGGGGATTTCTTAGACTATTAGATGTTTGGTCTTGCGTCCCCTCTATGTCAGCAGGCATGCCTGCTCAGTTGCTAAGTCATGTCCAGCTCTTTGCGACCCCATGGACTGTAGCCCACCAGGCTCCTCTGTCCATGGGGTTTTCCAGGCAAGAATACTGGAGTGGTTTGCCATTTCCTTCTCCAGGAGATTGTCACAACCGGAGGTCAGACCCACATCTCCTGCGTTGTCTGGCAGGTTCTTTACCGCTGAGCCACCTGGGAGCCCCCTTCTCTGTGTCAGTGGAGTTTATGTTTTTCTCACTTTCTCCGTTTCACTGTGTCCTGGATCTGGTTTTGAGTCCGTCTGTTTTGTTTACTGTGTTGTCATGATTTTTCTTTGGTCCTCAATTTCAGTATGAAGAAGCTTCTGGTTATTCAGGAAATGAGTCTGTCTTTTTGGTTTCTTCACTTGGTTTGAATCACCTCCTTCATTTTCTTGACCGTATGTCACTCACGGTGCCTCCTGGTCTCTGTAACTCTAAGCCTTTTGGTGGGGTGGGCGCTTTGGCTTTACATGGACTAACTCCTTCTGTTTCCTGTGGCCGTCATTTTAGATGGTATTGCATGTGTTTTCTTGGAATTAGATTGTTGCTATCTTTAAAAAACTAAAAATAGAACTAGCTTGTGCTGTGCTGAGCTTGGTCGCTCAGTTGTATTGGACTCTTTGCGACCCCACGGACTGTAGCCCGCCAGGCTCCTCTGTCCATGGGAATTCTCCAGGCAGGAATACTGGAGTGGGTTGCTATGTCCTCCTCTGCGGGATCTTCCCAACCCAGGAATCAAACCTGCTCTCCCACATTGCAGGCAGATTCTTTACTGTTTGAACCATCAGGGAAGCCCAAGAATACTGGAGTAGGTAGCGTCTCCTTCTCCCGGAGATCTTCCCGACCCAGGAATCAAACCAGGTTCTCCTGCATTGCACGTGGATTCTTTACCAACCAAACTACCAGTGATCCAGCAATCCCACTCCTGGTTATATACATCTGGAAAAACTGAAAACTCTGATTCAAAAAGATACATGCACTGCAGTATTCATAGCCAGTGTTCATTGCCGCAGTATTTACAATAGGATAGAGATACAATGAAATAATACTCAGCCATGAAAAAGAACGAACTATTTCCATTTGTAGCAACATGGATGAGCCTAGAAAATATTATGCTTAGTGAAATAAGTCAGACAGAGAAAGACACATATAATGTGATATCACTTATATGTGGACTCTAAAAGCTAATACAAATGAACACATATTTGTTACCGTAGGAAATGGTTAAAATTCCCACCTACCTACTGCCCAGTGTGCAGACTGTTGACACCTTGAAATAGAGACTGCTCCTTGGGACTCTTGACACCTTTAGTCGTAAAGAAAGAAAGCAACAAATGAAGACCTCAGCCTTCTGTTCTGACTCTGATTTAAGGTGACTTGCTGTAGGCTCTCAGCGCATCACCTCTCCAGACAGTGTGTTCATTTTATATTTAATAGAAGAAAATTTGAATTAGAAGTATAATTTAAAAATTTGGTCTCAGCATTTTATAAAATGATAGCATTTTAGAAAGGAAATGCCTGTATTTTAATGGGTTCTGTTCATCCTTTCCCTGATATAGTCCTTGATTCTGTATCTGTTCTAACAGATGGAAAGAAAATCTCTGTTGAAGTGCAGATAAATACTACTGTGTTAAGGCTAATGTCATTTAAATGGCTCATGTCTAAAATTATTTTTATTTAAGTAGAACTTAGTGTTTTAACATTCCTCTCTTTCATTTTGGCTGTGTTGGGTCTTTGTTGCTGTTCAGGTGCTTTCTCTGGTTTTGGAGCGCGGGGCTGCTTTCTAGTTGTGATACGCAGGCTTCTCATTGGGTGGCTTCCCTTGTTGTGGAGCACGGGCTCCAGGCAAGCAGCTTTCCACAGCTGTGGCTCCCAGGGTTAGTTCCTTGAGGCATGTGGGATCTTCCCAGACAAGAGATTGAACCCGTGTCCCCTGCATTGCACGGTGGATTCTTAACCACTGGACCCCCGGGGGAGCCCTGAGTTGGGGCTTCTTGAAGAGTCTTCTGAAAGTTAGAAGTTGCTGTAAGAATGGAATTTAAAATACGAGACTAAAATAAGGACTCTGAAAAGTCCTCAGGGGTGAGCTTGTCTTGTTCTCTATCTGAGGGAGTTATGGTCACCTCGTGGGTGATGGCATTTGGTAGTTTTGCCTGCCCGTGGGTATCTATTTCCTGCTCCTGTGGATGGTACAAAAAGAAAACATGTGTTCATCTGACACAGTCTGAGAAGTCTCAGTGAATCCCTGGGCCCTAGTCTATTAATTAATTATTCTATTTTGTTCTTTGCTTTTTAAAAAAACCACTATATTTTTCTCTGCCTAAGCCTTATTTTTCTCCCCGAGCAGAAACCATGTCCGATATTTACAGTTGCATTAATTTCCATTGCCCTTTTAGGGTTATCTGACAAAGTGTTTTATCCTGAGGGAAAGTAGGTTTTGGTTGTGGACTTTCCACTGATTGATCCGAAAGAGTTTTATATGAGAAACAGAAGTGACCAAGGCTTGTAGCCTTGGGATTGGGGGCACTTAGAACTTCAGGGCCTTGTTCTGCCTTGTTTTTTGAAAGATGTCACAAAGCCCAAGGTTAATTAACTAACTAAGCTCTGGAAGCCTGGATGAGTATAAGATAATCTTATGATCTGACGCTAGGAGAATGTGCAGTCCATCAGTTTCAATATGAAAAGGATTTGTAAAATGTGTCGTTACTTATCCCCGTTTGGTGCTAGCTGAATTTTACTAAATTAAAGCAGTGTCCACACAGCACTATATAGGTGAACGCACACTGTACAGGTGTTCTGTTCTGACATGTCCTGGGACATAGATTGACTAAAAAAAAAGGTCAAGGGGACCCAAATGAGATAAGCTAACTGTTTCTCTTTTGTGTGGCAGAGAGAACAGTAAAAAAAAAAAAAGCAAAACTGTGGCATTAACTATTAAGCAAGGCAAAAAACAAGTCATTTTTTTCCACTTGAGTTGATAGTTGGTTATATGGAGATAGATGTGCTTGGTAATATTAATTTTTATTGCGGCTTCATTTAGAGTTGTCTAAAAATACTTTTTTCTGCTTTGTGACACAGTACAAACAAGCAAAGACTATAACCCCAAACAGTGAGCATGCCAGGTGCACCCCGGCTTCTCTCTGTGTTTGCTCCACACTCAGAGGGTATGAGTCTCATCTGCTGTCTCACCCTGCTGTCTCTGTTTCCTAGGGTTTTCACTTTCTTCTGTGGAAGAGGATGGTGTTCGAAGGCTCTATGTGAATAGTGTAAAAGCAACTGGCTTAGCTTCCAAGAAAGGTAAGTTATTAACCATCTTGTCTTGACTTGTCTGTCTTCAATTCCTTTTTGGATTTCTCTGGTTGGTGAATGAGGAGGATCAGCTCCAAATGTTCACCTCTGAAGAGTGTTTAAATGTTGTCACAGTGAAAACACTTCCAGGAAATATGAATATTTTTTCTATCAGCTCAACTGTGCAAGGAATGTTGCCTTCCTAGATTTTAAATCTAATTCTGAGCCCATTTCCATGGGGTTGGTGGGAAATTCCCTTCAAATCAGAAGGGCTTGTCTTTCCCTACCACCTGGGGTGGAATGAAGGTCTTGGGGGTCTGGTTGGAGCTGCTAGGGAAGACCCCCTTGTGCTTTGGTGCGCACTGCTCGAAGCTGACACTGATCTTCACCTTAGCTTGCAAAGCTCCTTCATGTTCTGTTGCTGCCATTCATGGGGGGATCTTTGTAGAAGTTGAGAACCTCGGGGTTCAGGATCCAGGCTTCTTGCCCTCCGTAGAGAGCTCTTGTCTGCTATACCTGCCTGCCCTCTACAAAAGCTCCTAATACAGTTTGTCTAGGCTACTTGTGGAACCCCAGCACTCCATCCTTTTTCTACTGAGAAAATCTTTTCATCCTAGATTTTCTTTTTTTTTTTGGCTTCCTGTGTTAGTTTCCTAAGACTGCAGGAACAAATGACCACAAACTGGGTGATTCAAAACAACAGAAGTGTATTCTCAGACCGATCACGAGGCTAGAAGTTTGAAATCCAGGTATTGGCAGGGTCATTTCCTTCTGAGCCCCTGCAGGAAGACTCTCTTCCACGGTTCTCTCTAGATTCTGCTGGCTGCTGATAGCCCCGGGCATCCTTGGCTTGCAGCTGCTTCACTCTGATTTCCTCCTCTGTCCTCACAGGGTGACCTTTCCTGCGTGTCTCCCTTTCTTCAGATGACATTCACCAGTCGTTGGGTTTAGGATGCACTCTACTCTAGTATGGCTTCATCCTGACCTGATTATACCTGCAGAGATCCTGTTTTCAAATAAGGTCCCATTCTGAATGGACAGGACTTTTTGGGGAGACATTCTTGGGCTTCCCCGGTGGCTCAAGTGGTAAAGAATCTGCCTGCAATGCAGGAGACCCGGGTTCAACCCCTGGGTCAGGTAGATCCCCTGCAGAAGGAAATGGCAACCCACTCCAGGATTCTTTCCTGGAGAATTCCTTGGACAGAGGAACCTGGTGGGCTACAGTACATGGGATTGCAAAGAATCAGAAACAACAGAGTGACTTTCTTCTCGCTTTTTCTTCAAGTGACTATACTCATTGTAAATAAATTGGGCAGGTAGGTAGGGCTTAAACTCCGCCTTCATTTCATTCTTCTTGCTATGGAATTTTGGCTTCTTTCAGGCAGTGGCAAATTCACACCCACTGAATGTACAAGTTAAACATGTCTCGGTCAGTTCTGCTTGGATGTGATGCCTGTGTCTAGTTCTGCTCAGGGATGGCTGAATGGAGCAGCTGGGAATGGATGGAAGGCAGACTGACCTTTCTGCCTCCTTCCATGTGCTGGGGCAGCTGAGTTCTGGGTGTTCAGCTGGCAGGGCCCCTGTGCTGCTGACCTCGCCCTGTGTTGTCAGCATCAGAGAAGTGTTCCCTGCAGTCTTGGCTCTGCACAGAGATGACAAGGGTGTGACCCACGGGAAATAAAGGCCAAGTAACGTACCCGCTGCTAACTGCCACGGGCGTGACTGTCCCTTCATTTTTCTTCCATGTTTTCAAGACCAGAGGCAACCAGTTTGGTTCCCTCACTGAGGGTATCTCAGCTAAGAGCAGAGGTGGCGGGGTTTATTTCCCTTTGAACCCCAAACTGATTTTTATCTCTTTCAGCCCTGCAGTGACTGTGCTGGGTGCGGGGGTGGGGAAATACGCTGCCCTGGTTTCAGTCACATCCTGTTTTAGTCCTTTGAATCCAAGAACCCTGGTGTTAGATGAAAACAACGGTTGAGTGCTGCAACCCCCTTTCCCCCTATGACGCTCTTCTCTGCAGATGCAAGAGGGATGTCCATTCGTCCACGTGGGTAACAAACTATCCCAGTACCCGGCCTGCAGAGGGCTGTGTTGGGAGAGAGATTTGGGGTTGTGGTGGTTGTTCAATTGCAAAGTTTTGTCCAAGTCTTTGTGACCCCAGGGACTGCAGCACGCCAGGCTCCTATGTCCTCCACTGTCTCCTGGAGTTAGCTCAGGTTCGTGTCCCATGAGTCAGTGATGCTATTGTGGTACTCGGGGTATTTGATGTTAAAGCATAGCCTCTATGGGAAGGTGATGCAGAGCTAGCCAGTGTTGGAGAGCTCCTGGTGGACCATACAGACTCTGATCATAAAACATCCTTCTCCTTCACCTTCCATTCTCCATTTAGCCTCCTTCTTTATAGCCAGCCAGAGGAGTTCGTGATATTTGTTGTGTTACAGCTGCTAAGTCTTTTCCAAGTGTGACCCTTGCAGATCCTTCAACATTTCATTAGAAGGTAGAATAAGCTCTGGTCATTGCTGTCTCGACACCATCCTGATGCCAGTGTTTCTTAAAATGACCAGAACGTGGTACACACCAAGGGGAGTCTGGAGGCTTGCAGCCTCATTAGAACTGAATATTCTGTCAGTCATTGAGCCTACACTTTATTATTGCTAGCCACCATGGGGTTTTGGCCTGGAATGGGCTGACGATTAGTTCCCATATTCCTGCTCTCTCTCTCTCTCTCTCTCTCTCACCCTCTCCTCCGTGTTGAATCTCACGTTGACTGTCCTTGTAGAATTGACTTTTGAAATCAGAGTGTGTTTACCCGTGTCTCTGTTCATCTTGGGCCTGTCCTTCTGCTCCTGGAATCCTCTGAGGTTGGGATTGGGCATCTTTTATTGCTGCCATCTAAGTGTCTTCCTGATGGCTCCATAAGACAGAGCCTGGCTGAGAAGGCCAAGGGCTAGAACTCTCTAGACACATGGGACATTTCACAACTTTTACCTGTGGGCAAGTGGGGATTATTTTTGAATAGGCTCAAAATGAAAAACAAAGTTTTCCTCTTTCTGCTACCAAACATTAATAATGAGAGTTTCTGTCTGTTGAACATCTTCAACATGCCAAGTGCAACTTGAGGAGTTCTACATGGATTATTTCGTTTAGTCTTATTTAAACCATTACGGGTATTCTTGCCTGGAGAATCCCCATGGACAGAGGAGCCTGGTGGGCTACAGTCCATGGGGTCGAAAGAGTCGGACATGAGTGAGCAACTAACACACTTTTTTCAGAAAACAGAACTGTTTTCTGCTACAGTTCTGGAGGAGAGTCTGAAGCCAGGGTGTCTGCAGGGCTGGGGTCCCTGGGAGGCTCTGGGTGGGCGTCGGTGGGTAGGGTCCTTTCTTGCCTTTTCCTTCTTCTGGTGTTTGCTGGCCTGTGGCAGCATCACTCGCTCTCCATCCTCCCCTGACTTTCTCCTCTACTTTCTGTGTCTCTCTTTTGTGTCTGTCCCACAAGGATGGTTGTCACTGGATTTAGGACCCATCAGATAATCCAGCATGGTCTGATCTCAAGAGCTTTTGCTGAAATACAGCTGCAGAGATCCTGTTCCCAAATAAGGTCCCATTCCCAGGTTCTGGAACACGGACATACTTTTTCAGGGGTTGCCCTTTAACCCATTATACACTCGTATTCAAATAGTCATACAAACCTAGAAATTCTTTTTTAAAAGTTATTTAAAGAAATCAATTTATTTTTTGGCTGCATGGCTTGTGGGCTTTTGTTCCCCAACCAGGGATTGAACCCAGGCCCTTGGCAGTGAGAGCATGGCGTCCTAACCACTGGACCACCAGGGAATTCCGCCAACCTAGCGATTCATTTTAAAAAACAAAACAAACTTGCAGATGTTTTTAGTTTTTGTCTTTTCTTCTTTTTCTCCTTATATTACGGCCTCTGATGCCTAACCAAAGGAGTTGTCTCCAAGAGAAGACTTCAAAGATGACAACTGCCTTTCACGTGTGGAAGTTTGGTATTTTCAGTTCAAATGTTATAATGCCAGAATCTTTCACCCGGAAGTGGAATGGTTCAGTTCAGTTCAGTTCAGTCGCTCAGTCGTGTCCGACTCTTTGCGACCCCATGAATTGCAGCACGCCAGGCCTCCCTGTTCATCACCATCTCTCGGAGATCACTCAGACTCACATCCATCGAGTCAGTGATGCCATCCAGCCATCTCATCCTCGGTCGTCCCCTTCTCCTCCCGCCCCCAATCACTCCCAGCATCAGAGTCTTTTCCAATGAGTCAACTCTTCGCATGAGGTGGCCAAAGTACTGGAGTTTCAGCTTTAGCATCATTCCTTCCAAAGAAATCCCAGGGTTGATCTCCTTTAGAATGGACTGGTTGGATCTCCTTGCAGTCCAAGGGACTCTCAAGAGTCTTCTCCAACACCACACTTCAAAAGCATCAATTCTTCGGCGATCAGCCTTCTTCACAGTCCAACTCTCACATCCATACATGACCACAGGAAAAACCATAGCCTTGACTAAACGGACCTTAGTCGGCAAAGTAATGTCTCTGCTTTTGAAAATGCTATCTAGGTTGGACATAACTTTTCTTCCAAGGAGTAAGCGTCTTCTAATTTCATGGCTGCAGTCACCATCAGCAGTGATTTTGGAGCCTAAAAAAATAAAGTCTGGCACTGTTTCCACTGTTTCCCCATCTATTTCCCATGAAGTGATGGGACCAGATGCCATGATCTTCGTTTTCTGAATGTTGAGCTTTAAGCCAACTTTTTCGCTCTCCTCTTTCACTTTCATCAAGAGGCTTTTTAGCTCCTCTTCACTTTCTGCCATAAGGGTGGTGTCATCTGCATATCTGAGGTTATTGATATTTCTCCCGGCAATCTTGATTCCAGCTTGTGTTTCTTCCAGTCCAGCGTTTCTCATGATGTACTCTGCATATAAGTTAAATAAGCAGGGTGACAATATACAGCCTTGACGCACTCCTTTTCCTATTTGGAACCAGTCTGTTGTTCCATGTCCAGTCCTAACTGTTGCTTCCTGACCTGCATACAGATTTCTCAAGAGGCAGGTTAGGTGGTCTGGTATTCCCATCTCTTTCAGAATTTTCCACAGTTTATTGTGATCCACACAGTCAAAGGCTTTGGCATAGTCAATAAAGCAGAAGTAGATGTTTTTCTGGAACTCTCTTGCTTTTTCCATGATCCAGCGGATGTTGGCAATTTGATCTCTGGTTCCTCTGCCTTTTCTAAAGCCAGCTTGAACATCAGGGAGTTCACGGTTCACGTATTGCTGAAGCCTGGCTTGGAGGATTTTGAGCATTACTTTACTAGCATGTGAGATGAGTGCAATTGTGCGGTAATTGGAGCATTCTTTTGCATTGCCTTTCTTTGGAATTGGAATGAAAACTGACCTTTTCCAGTCCTGTGGCCACTGCCGAGTTTTCCAAATTTGCTGGCAGATTGAGTGCAGCACTTTCACAGCATCATCTTTCAGGATTTGAAACAGTTCAACTGTGGAATGGTTAGTCTCCTAGAATTCCACCTCTGGCATGGAGAGAAACTTTCGTTTCTCTCCCATTGCCTTCTCACCCATGATGTTTCCTCGAGTATTTTTATGACAGAGAGTTGATTTCAAGTGTTTTGGAAACCTGAGTAAAGCTGGCCTAGAGGTGTGACCCGGGGAAGCTGGGAAGTGAGAACTTCTCTGCGGAATCAGAGTGAGGCTTGTGGACGCCTGAGGGGCTGTGTGGCTTCACACTGGGTAAAGATCATCCTTTGCCTTTGCCCTTCGGTCACACCCTTGTTACAGATTTGTTTTTCCATGTTAGTCTAGAAAATAAGAATCATCCTCTTTCCTTCTTCTTAGCTGAAAGGACCCCATGTTTTGTCTCCTGTTCTTCCCTAACCTCTCCCTTTCTCACACTGCTGCAAAGTTCTTTAAATGTCAGGCAGACCTGCCCCGAGTCAATCACAAGTTCCTGTTCTCCGAGGCTGGGCTGGTTCCTGGCTACTCCTCTGGGTCCCAAGCTTTGGCAGCTCCCCAGAATCCTTTGCAAAAGTAGCAGAACCTTTCGGGACCTTCAGAAGGCCACTCACCCCAAGGTCCTGATGTAGTTTTATATAAAAGGTGGTGGTGGTGGTGGTTCAGTCCCTCAGTTGTGTCTGACTCTTTGTGACCCCATGGATTGTAGCCTGCCAGGCTCCTCTGCCCATGGAATTCTCCAGAAAGAATACTGGAGTGGATTGCCATTTCCTCTTCCAGGGGATCTGCCCAACCCAGGAATCGAACCTGAGTCTCTTGCATCTCCTGCATTGGCAGGTGGATTCTTTACCACTAGCACCACCTGGGAAGCCCATATAAAAGGTGGTTGGAGGCGGGGACAGGGTGTGGGGAGCAACTGTGATTGCATTTGGTTCTGTAAACTCTTATAAGTGAAGTCGCTCAGTCGTGTCCGACTCTTTGTGACCCCGTGGACTGTAGCCTACCAGGCTTCTCTGTCCATGGGATTCTCTAGGCAAGAATACTGGAGTGGGTTACCATTTCCTTCTCCAGGGGATCTTCCCGACCCGGGGATCGAACCCGGGTCTCCCGCATCGGAGGCAAACACTTTAACCTCTGAGCCACCAGGTAAACTCTTATCCCTGAATGTGTTTCGAATGAGATGACCTTCAGTGATTGTAGCCGAGGAGAAGCCTGCATTTTGTTTCCATAGCAGCGATTTTTAGGCTTTAGCTGACTGCACACGTGTCTGTGGTAGACAAGCATGTACATGGCACACGCATTGCTGAAATCAGGGCGCATTGCCACGTTTCCCCTCGAAATGGGGGGACAATAGCTAGGATAGAGCACATGGGCTTCCCCGGTGGCTCAGATGGTGAAGAATCTGCCTGCTATGCAGGAGACCCAGGTTCGATCTCTGGGTTGGGAAGATCCCCTGGAGGAGGGCATGGCAACCCACTCCAGTATTCTTCCCCAAAGAATCCCATGGACAGAGGAGCCTGGCGGGCCACAGACCATGGGGTCACAAAAAGTCAGACAGGACTGAGCGGCTAACAGTAGAGCACATAGATTCAAGAAGGGCTACGTTGTTTGGTCAGTGTGTTCAGGGCAGCTCAGGCCTGCTGTGACATCCCAGTCTAGAACCTTCCAGAACCGAAGCCCACGTGGTCACCCGAGGAGCCCCTTGGCGCACGCCAGCCTGTGTGCAGCAGCACCTCTAACAGGCAAGCTCGGTGTGCCCTTTAGAAGCGGGGCTCCTCTGCTGCTGTGATCTGATTTGACGCTGCCGCTGCTTTTATGTGTGTGTGTGTGTGTGTGTGTGTGAGAGAGAGAGATTAAACATTTTTCCATCTTGCGTTGGCAGGCCTGAAGGCGGGAGATGAGATTCTCGAGATCAATAAGCGGGCTGCAGGCACCCTGAACTCCTCTGTGCTCAGAGATTTCCTCACACAGCCGTCCCTGGGCCTCCTGGTGAGGACCTGCCCCGAGCTGGAGGGAGGAGCAGAGCTGCTGGAGAACCCGCCCCATCGGCTGGACGGCCCGGCCGACCTCGGCGAGAGCCCCCTCGCCTTTCTCAGCAGCGACACAGGTATGGCTGTGCCCTGGGGGTGCCCCTCGCCGCTTGCGTCCTTCTGTGGATTTCCTGCCTCTGGCTGGTCCTGTGAGATGCCTGAGGAAGATGAACAGATTACTGAGCTCCCATGTCGAGGTGTAAAGGGGCCGGGAACTCACGTGCTGGTGGAATTGCCGCTTGGCTGCAATGGAAAGCTCTGTCTTGCTGCTGCTGTTTGTCCTTTGGGGGAAAGATAAGTAGATGGAGCCCACTGTCTCTTGACTGTGGGCGGAGATGCAGAGACGCCGAGGTGCCAGGAGTCACTGAAGATGCTGGGGCTTTGGTCCTGCCCCTGCTTCCATGGCACCATCTCCTGTGTCGCCCCAGTCCTGTGTCTCCTTGTGTGGAAGGGGAGAGGATGTGGACTGAGAAGCCCGGAGTGGAAACCTGCCCAGAGCTGGTGTTTGGTCTGCTTTTCCCTGGGGCTCTTCTGACCTCGAGTCTGGAGATGAGCCCATTGGCAGAAACCCCCTCCCCTGCGCCATCTGCTGCTTTTCCTGCTTATACTTTTCCTTCCACTCCTTCTGACAACCTTATGCTCACTCTAGAAGGAGCAGCTTGGATGCTACCTGCCCCAGGAAGCCTTCTGGGACCCCCACCGAGCTCCAGCCTCTGGCTCCCCAGACATCTTTCACGTGGGCTCTCTTTCTGCAACACTGTTCTTGCTTGCGTCTCTCCATCTCCTGAGTTTGTTTCCTGGGACTGGGCTTAGAGCTTCTTCACTTTTAGGTGCTCATTCTTGTTCAGCAGGAGAATCTGGGAACAAGCCCACAGGTGAATAGATACGGCTCTCGCTTAATCTCGCCGTGATCTGTTCTAGAGCTGGGGTGGCTTTTAGTAAGCTGGGACTGGGGACTTATTTGTAAAAGTTGGGTTAAAAAAGGTCTTCCTTCCCCACCTCTGAGTGAGGGAATTTGAGTATTCCTGTTTTGCAAAGTCCCTTCTGAAGCTCGGTCGATAAGAATAGATCACACCAGATGCCTGCTGAGAGTTCATCCTTTTATTGAGTGGTTCCCTGGGAGAATTCGACAAGTTGAGTCTTGAGAGAATCAATCGCAATCAATTGTAGTACCCATATGCCCATCATATCTTTAGGAAAGCATTCCAGGGAGCTGTGTACCTTTTTGTTTGTTTGTTTGTTTAATTGAAGTATCGTTGAATTACAGTGTTGCATTACTTAACCACTATACAGCAAAGTGACTCGGGGATATATATATATATATTTATATTTAGTGTGAGGGTTTAGTCCTGTCCGACTCTTTGTGACCCCATGGACTATATAGCCTGCCAGGCTCCTCTGCCCATAGAATTTTCCAGGCAAGAATACTAGAGTGGGTTGCCATTTCCTACTTCAGGGGATCTTCCCAACTCAGGGATTGAACCCATGTCTCCTGCATTGGCAGGCAGATTCTTTACCATTGGGGCCACTTGGGAAACCTAAATATATAGGAGGCCTGGCGTGCTGCAGTCCCTGGGGTCACAAAGAGTTGGATATGACTGGGTGACTGAACAACAACATACGTATATATATGTATATACATATACATGTATGTGTATATATATATATATAACATATACATGTATATATATATTCTTTTTCATATTCTCTTCCGTTACGGCTTATCACAGGCTATGGAATATAGTGCCCTGTGCTCTATAGTGGGACCTTATTTTTTATCCATTCTGCATATGCCCGTTTGCATCTGCTAATCTGAAACACTCACTCCTACCTTCCCCCACCCTCCTCTCCTGGTGGAAGATAACCACCAGTCTCTTCTCTGTCCTGGATTTTGTTTCTATTTCGTAGATAGGTTCGTTTGTATCGTATTTTAGATTCCACATATAAGTGACATCAAGTGGCATTTGTTTTTCTCTCTCTGACCGGGGAGCTGTGTATGCGTAAATGATAGGGAGTGAATACCACGAAGGCTGTTCTTTAACGTGACCACAAGATGGCAGGCTCAACCCCAGAAAACTTGGTTCACAGTGGTTTCTGTAAAATGACCCAAGTGAGGCGTGTTGGGTTACATTAGGTTATTGAAAGGATTTTATAAGGTCTGGGTGTACATAGTACAAATCACAGTGTGTGCTCAACCATTTTTTGGATGTTTTCTCCTGTCTCAGGTTTTCCTGTAGGTTATGGGTATAAATTAAGGGTTGGCAAATTAAGAAGCACTGGCCAAATCCAGGCCTCTTTTTATAAATAAAGCTTTATTGGAACACCGTCGCACCCATTCATTGATGTTTTATCTCTGGCTGCTTTCCCATTTCAGTGGCAGATTTGAGTAGTTATGACTGGGATGCATGGTCTGCAAAGCTGAAAATACTATCTGGCCCTTTACAGACCTCTCATATAAAGTGTGATTGACATTGCTCATGATTTGTTCCTTTAAACACAATCACTGTTTTGGTGTATTTCTTTCGAGAAAAGATTTGTGTGTGTCTCTGTGTATATGCATATACACAGTTTGCGAAGTTTTAAGACGTTTTATTAAAATTTTTTTTATTTTAAAGATGTGTTTGTACATAAGTGCCTGTTTTGAGAATATCTGGGTATATTCTGTGTACACAGCCTTACCCTGTCCACAGCTGACCCATACATCCTCCTTCAGACCAGGCGCCTTTGAAATCTGTGTGCTAAATATACTGAACCTAATGTTGTTTAAACCCCATTAAAACTTTTTTATTTTGGAATCATTCTTAGATGATTTATTTGTTTGTTTCCAAATCATAACTGGGCTTCTCTGGTGGCTCAGGCAGTAAAGAATCTGTCTTTAAACAATGCGAGAGATCCAGGTCTGATCCCTGGGTTGACAAGATCCACTGGAGAAGGAAATGACAGTCCATTCCAGTCTTCTTTCCAGGAGAATCCCATGGACTGAGGAACCCCGAGGGCTACAGTTCATGGGATCGCAAAGAATCGGACAAGACTGAGTGACTAACACACACGCACACACAAATCGTGTCTTGGAATCAACATTTAAGTATTTGCTCTTGATAATTAAGCTGGTTGCTGAAAGTTACATTGTTGACTGTGACATGTTTCTGTCCTTATGCTTTAATATTCCAGTGCAGTTCTTTGTTCTTTGATTTGCTTCACCTTTTACTATTTTGTAGTGATCAAAAACCCTTCAGAATCAAGTGTGCTTGGTCAAGTTAGATAATCAACCTGGTTCAGAAATCCAGCGTGAAGGTAAAGTCACAGTGTGGTTTCCTGGATGTTTTCTAAATTGGTTTCAACATTATTAAGTTCCAGAAGCATTCTCAAACGCTCTCAGCAGCTGCAGCTCCATCCCCTTGGCCAGAGGGAAGCAAGACACTCAGACCCCCACCTGGGTCCCAGCCTGTTTGCTTTCTTGTTGTTACCATTTCCTTGTCCACATTTAACAGTGGAAGATAAAAGGGGGCCAGTAAACAGGATAAAACAACCTGAAAGATGGTCCACAATGAAGCAGAGATAAAGCAGTGTCCACAAACAGCTGCAATGATGATTGAAAACAACAGAGAAACTGTGTACAATGGGCAGGCTGGACTATAGCCTTAGTCTAAATTTAGAAGTAACTAAAAATAAGAAGCATCCTGAGTGACAGATTGAGATTTGATGCGGAGACCATTTTAGGGTGGTCATAGTGAATGTGAGGCCACGTGGACAGAGGGCCTGGCCATGTCCACAGGCACCCTGGCTGGTGCCTATCTGCAGGAGGTTTTACCTGGTGAATTGCGCCTTGTAACAAGTCCAAGTTTGCGAGCTTGGTCCTGATCCTGCCCTGAGAATTCTGATGGAAAGATGTGATAAACTTTCAGGGCTAGATTCTTTCTGAAGCCTTTTTCATGGAGAGGTTTGTTTCCTCGATGGAGAAACCTCACTGCCTAATGGCTTAAGTGTGCTGTGGAACCAGGTTCCTTGGGAATGAGTCCCATGTTGATCTTTATTAGCTTCATGACTTTGAACAGATTATGGTTAATCTGTGCTCCGTGACCTCGTGCCTGCAGTGGGGATCATGCCACGCTACTATCAAATGAGGCTGTTGTGAGGGATGATTGAGTAATTAAACTGTTCAGAATAAGTCCTAGGAGGTACTCAGTGAATACGCATTCAAGGCATAGTGTCTTAACGGTGATGGGAAGGTTCTCTGGCTTGTAACCGGGGGGTGCTGGGTGTTATTCTCCTTACTACTCTACTCCACTTCTGTCTACACCAGGAGTATTGTCTGAGAATTGTTTATGAAGTATACTTAAAACAGTTTCCTTCCCTGGGTAGAAAGAAGTAGATTCTACTGTCTGGATGCTGAGACTGCTGGGCCCCTTTTCAGAAACAGTGATTCCCTTGGTCTGGGGCAGGGCTTGGGTATACATTTGTTAGGGTGCGTGGTTGCTTAAAAACTTTCCGGGGATTCTAACGTGCAGTCAAGGTTACTGTCTTAGGTCACCAGCTCTCTCCTTGGTTCTTGGTCCTGTTTTTCGTCTGGGTGAATTTTAAGATGACTGGAATGTTATGGTCCCATGCAGACCATAACTGGGGTGTTTGTGGATAACTTTCTGTTGTCTCCTTCATTGAGATTTTTGTAATGACAACCTGCTAGGTGATCTTCTTTATCCTCCTCTTCCTAAGTATGGGAAGGACACTTCCCAGTGTGGGTTGCTGTGTTGGTTTGGAATGTCAGGGACTGGAAAATAGATTCCATCCTCAGGGTTCCTGCTAAGACTCAGTTTCCATTCTTGGCCATTGGCCATCCATGTGTCCTTGTGGAAATCTGCCTGGGGCTAGTCTTCATCTTTTTTTTTTCCAACAGTTGTTTAGGTCCATACCGGTATGAAAATGGGGGAAAGGAGGTCCAGACAGAAAGCTTGTTGCTTCAGTGGCTCTTGTTTTAGAAAGAGCTTTGAAGTAAAGGGGAGGCTGGCATAGGAAGTGGCAAAGCTTTAGTTTCTTTGAGCTTCCCAGAAAGCCTCTGTCATGCTCCTGTGTGATTTATATTGAATTAAGATCTCATCTGGTGCTGCTGCCATTTTGGACCAGAAAATTCTTTGTTGTGGTGGGCTGTTCTCAGCCTTGATGTTAGTAGTTTTCCAACAAACCACTCTCTCAACTAGTCCTCATAACCCTCTTCCCCAAATTGTGTTAATCGGAAATAATCTTCAGACATTGCTAAATGTTCTTCCAGGGCGAAATCTTTCCAGGTGAAACCACTGGCCTGGTTTATTAGAATGTATACCTTCACTCCTCAGCTAGCGAAGTATTATATGAACATCCATATAGGAAAGCAAATCTAATCTAAGATAATTTTTGAAATAACTTTGATAAAACAAAAGCCCCTGATATCATGCCAGCTATAAGAATCATAATTCAGAGGTCATCCTTGATGTCTTTACAGGACTTCAAAACATCTATTTGTCTCTCTTTAAGTTCTGTCCTTAAGGTTCAAGTACATTTGACTTTTGTGATGGAGGCAGCTTGGCTTTATCATCCCTAAAATTCACTGACCAGTTGGCATAAAACAGGTGCCCTTGCTTAGATCAGCAAATAGTTTATGATATTACAATGAAGGGCTTCCCTGGGGGCTCAATGGTAAAGAATCTGCCTGCCAAAGCAGGAGACATGGGTTCAAGCCTTGGGTCAGGAAGATCTCCTGGAGAAGGAAATGGCAACCCACTCCAGTATTCTTGCCTGGGGAATCCCACACACAGAGGGGTCTGGCAGGCTATAGTCTGTGGGATTGCAAAGCATCAGACGCTACTAAGCGACTAATCAACAGTTACAATGAAAGCTCAGTGAACTAAAAGTGTTAGTCACATAGTCGTGTCCAACCCTTTGTGACCCCATAGACTGAAGCCCGCCAGGCTCCTCTGTCCATGGGATTCTCCAGGCAAGAATATTGGAGTGGGCTGCTGTTGCTTCTAATTTGAAAAATGGTCTTTCCAGAAGATGAGCTGTGTGGGTTAAGTGGCCGTGGCCCACCCTAGCCCCTTACCCGTTGAAGGCAACTAGGGTGAGCCTTGGGTTTGGAGAGTCAGCCCCCTGGATCTGATGCTGAGTGGAAAGACGGCCATCTGTGGTGGGCACCGGTAGCCCCCCTGCAGGAAGTCGATTAAGCAGCCTTTGCTGTAACAGGAAAGGCTTCTGTGATAGCCAGGAGAGTCAAGGCATCTTGGTCAGAGTAGGGGAAGCCGTCCTTTGATTTGCCCAGCAGTGCAGGCTTCCCTGCTGTGCCTGTGAAATGCAAGGATCTGTTTCTGGTTGACGTTCCACACACATTGTCTGCAGCTCCATTCTGCAGACAGCCGGGAGGGGCAACATAGAGAGAGGAGCTGCCCAGGCTTGTCATCCTGCAGACAGGCAGGGTCGCGTTCTCCAGACTCACAGATAGCCAGGTGCACGTGGCCTTCTAGGTGTCTGTTGGGGAAAGCTGGAACCGTGTGCATTTTGTAGACTGCTGTGTGCGATGCTTACTGTCACCCAGCACAAGGCCCGCTCCCGAGGGCCCTGCTGGGGAAACCCCAATGCCTAGTCCTGCCTTCCGGCTGGTTCTGATTAATGACACCATCAAGTCCTGTGTATGGAAAAACAGTGTTGCTTCGGAGATTAAAAGCCTCCATTTGTATAATTTTAAAGCACATTAGTGGATTATAGTTTGACTTTCACAACAAGTTGATAGGGTTGGGAAGAACTATATGTACAGTTTTTATGGATTAAAAAACTGTTCTGTGTAGAGAAACAGACTCTGGGATTTTGTGAAACGTGGTTGAAAAGAAATTGTCTTTCAAGTTAAAATTGTAGTGTTTTTCCTCCCCTGCCCCCTATAGAGTATATATAGCTCTCCTGATGGGTTTTTTTTTTTTTTTTTCCATTATAATTGTTTTGATTTTATTTTCTTAGCTTGGGGGAGGGGTGAGTGTTTATGTTGATCTTGTTATTATGAATGTTTTTATGGAATTCTTATATGACAGTAAAATGGCTGAAAAGCAAAGCAAAATCATAGCCTAAGGATTGGGTTCCAGCTCAGTGTCTTTACTGTGTGTGTGTGTGTGTGCACACATGCACATTTAGTCACATCTGACTCTGCGACCCGTGGACTGTAGCCTGCCAGGCTTCTCCATCCATGGAAATATCCAGACAAGAGTACTGGACTGTGTTGCCATTTCCCCCTCCAGGGGATCTTCCCAACCCAGGGACAGAACCCATGTCTCCTGCGTTGGGAAGCCCCAGTGTCTTTACTGGCCATGTCTAGCCTTTCCTTTTCCCTTTCCCCTCAGTTGTTTTTCACTCAGAGATCGAAACTCAGGTGTTAATAAAGACCTTTAAAAAGTCAGTTGTGATTGGTTCTTCTTTGGAAATGTCTGGAGTATCTCTTAGTTTAACAAACATTGTTAATATGTCTCATAAGGCAAAGATCTTTTTTACTTTCCTCTATTAAGTCTCTAATGGGCTTGAATGGAACCTGAGTGAATGTACCTCATCCGAGTAAATTAATAGAAAGGGAAGCTTCCATGCATGTGTTTGTACTTCTCCTAACCTCATTGTTTTCTGTCCTGATAATGGTGAGTGGGACGTGGTAGCAGCAGAGGTTTCCTTGGTTACAGAAACAGTTCCATTATGATGTGAAAATAATTTTAAGAAGCAGAGAAACGATCACACCTGTTCACAACATTGAATGTTATTTATGGCAGCTTTTGTGATGGCCTACGGGTTCTGTCCTGCTGGGCTCAGCTCTGCCCTGAGGTTCCCCATTCTCTGAGGCCGCCCTGTGCTCGGTCACTCAGTTGTGTCCAACGCTCGCAGCCCGCCAGGCTCCCCTGTCCTTGGGATTCTCCAGGCAAGAGTACTGGAGTGGGCTGCCGTGCCCTCCTCCAGGGGATCTGCCCGACCCAGATCTTCTGCATTGCAGGCGGATTCTTTACCGAGCCACCTGCTCTGCTTATCCTGTTTTTAAAAATTGGGGTGTAATTGACGTATAACAGTTTCAGGAGTACAACATAATGATTCTGTGTTTGTGTGCATTGCTATATGATCTGCACTGTGTCTAGTTAACATCCACCAGGACACATACTTCCTTTTTTTTTTTTTTCCCTGATGATGAGAACTTTTGAGGTTTACTTTCTTAAAATACAATGCTAAGTCGCTTCAGTCGTGTCTGACTCTGTGCGACCCCATAGACGGCAGCCCACCAGGCTTTGCCGTTTCTGGGATTCTCCAGGCAAGAACACTGGAGTGGGTTGCCATTTCTTTCTCCAGTGCATGAAAGTGAAGTTGCTCAGTCGTGTCTGACTCTTTGCAACTCCATGGACTGCAGCCTACCAGGCTCCTCTGTCCATGGGATTTTCCAGCCAAGAGTACTGGATACAGTATTATTAATTAGAGTGTGTGTGTGTGTGTGTGTGTAAGGCTTGCCAGGTGACTCAGCAGTAAAGAATTTGCCTGCAATACAGGAGACATGGGAGACGCAGGTTCCATCCCTGGGTCCAAAAGATCCCCTGAAGAAGGAAGTGGCAACGCACTCCAGTACTCTCGCCTGAGAAATCCCATGGCCGCAGTCCATGGGGTTCGCAAAGAGTTGTACGTGACTTTGCGACTAGACAACAACAAATGTTGTAAATCTCCATGACTTATTTATAACTATACATTTTTACCTGCTTACCCATTTCACCTACCTGCCCCACCACCCGCTACCTCTGGCAATCTCCAGTCTGTTCTCTGTGTCTGTGAGGGCTTTTGCTTTTAGTTTCTACATATAAATGAGATCGTACAGTATTTTCTTTCTCTGACTTATTTAACTTATTTAACTTAATGCCCTCAAGGTCCATCCATGTTGTTACAAATAGTAGATTTCCTTTGCTTTTTAGGTCAGTTCAGTTCAGTCACTCAGTGGTGTCTGACTCTTTGCGACCCTATGGACGGCAGCACGCCAGGCTTCCCTGTCCACCACCAACTCCTGAAGCTTGCTGAAACTCATGTCCATCGAGTCGATGATGCCATTCCACCGTCTCATCCTCTGACTTCCTTTGGTTTTACAGCTGAAGAATTCTCCATTGCCTACCCCCGCTCATCCTTCGTCTCTTTAGTTTTGGCCCTGTTCCGTCTCTGTGGTTCCAGGAATCACTGGCACCTCCTTTGTGCCATGTAGTGATGTACTGGGTGCTGGGAAGAGTGGAGGTGGGACAGGCACTTTCCTGTCCTTCTTGCCTCTTCAACCCGCTCTTAGCCTGTCTTCAGTTCTCTGGGGCTGTCTGCATGTGCACTGGTAAGTAAATGGGGACAAAGAAAATAATTCCTTCAGTGTCTGCTGTTAGAGGAAAAGTCTCTTGTGGTGAAGGAAGCTAGAGTAGGAAGCTGCAAAATTCTGTTTGTATGGGGTTGCATAGAAACTCAACAATGGTGTTCTATAAACCTCTTCCTCGGGGAGGTGTTCAGAGAAAGCCTTGAAGTGTGGGAGCAAGAACGTGGCTTTTCCTGGTTTGATTTCCTATTCCTGCCATGCTGGTATCTCTCTTCAGCTCTCTTAAAGGGCACCACTGTCAATTCCTGCCTCTCTGGCATTCTTTGATGACTTAAGTTCCGCTAACCACATATTGGTTATCTACTGCCTTGTAACAAACCGCGGGAAACCACAATTTAATTTGCTCACTGTGCTCAGCACTTTGGGCCGGGCTCAGCTGGGTGGTTGTTCTGCTCTCCTTGCCTCAGTCACTCTCGTGGGCTGTGCCATTTGGGCTTGACTGGGACTGGGTTAAACTGGCCTTTCTGACGTATTTGGTGATTGGTTGGCAGGACCCGTCTTTCTTTGAGGTCTTTCATTCTCAAGAAGCTGCCTTGGGGGTTTCATCGTATGATGGTCCAGCATTCCTGGGGGATCACACCCGAAACTGTAAAGCCACATGAGACCTTAGCTCAGAATTCACATATTGCCACTTGGGTCATATGCTGCTGTTCACATCAAGTCACAAGACCAACCCAAATTCATGCGTTGTGGAGAGAGACACAGAGATCCAGGCCTAAAGGAACAGGAAGAATCATCACTCTCATCTTTGCTGTCTAACCACAGCTGCCTTGCCTTTTCTCTGTCTCTCCTCTTTTATTAATTTTTATCTTCAGTTAAGGGCAGAAGCAGAGCCAACGGGGTAGAAAAGAATATATGTTTTAGAATCAGATAGACCCACACTTATTGAGTCATAGGACTTCTTTTATATTCTAGATATTCATACTTTTGCCAGTTATATGTGTTGAAGATAACCTTTCTCAGTGTACAGTGTATCTTGTTTCCTTCGTGTTGCCTTTTGACAAGGGAAAGCTTTTAATTTTAGTAAAATCTGATTTTCTGTTTCCTAGGATTTGTGCTTTTTTCTCTTTTGTTTAAGAAATCCTTCTCTCTCTCTCCCCTGGGTAACAAACATTTTCTTCTGTTATTTCCTGCTGAAAGATTTATATTTTGGACTTTTCCCTTTCTGGTTTATACCTCCCTGGCACTGATTCTTGCGAATGATGGGAGTTAGGGTCCAGCTTTTTGTTTCCCCACGTGGGTAGTCTGCTGTCTTAGCTACATTATCAAATGTTCCATTCTTTTCCCCCGGATCTGCAGTGCCACATCTGCTGTGCATCACACTTCCACACATGGGTGGGGCTGTTTCTGGGACTCTCTGTTCTGTTAGCCTGTCTTCTTGCTAATTCTGCACGGCTTTGTATTACTGTTAACTTTAAATGCATTCTGATATCTGGTAGGGAAAGTATCCCAGTCTTGCTTTTTCTTTCCCCGCCCCGCCCCTCTAAAACTGTCTTTGGTATTACTGGCCTTTTGCTCTTTCATAGCAAATTTTGTTCCAGAAATAACGCTGCCAGTGTGGTCTGTCTGAATTCAGATCCCTCGCTATTTGTTGAGATTTATATTATAGCCTCGTATGTGGCCTGTTTGCCTACACTGCTAATCTTTGGAAAAAACATGCATCCTCAAATTCTTGTGCATAGGGTTTAAAATACACTCGTGGGTCAGGCTCAATAATTCTTGATGTTTGCCTCTTCTGTAGTCTGACTAAGTCTGTTTTGTCTGGCATCTGAAGAGCATTCTTTGCATTTGCCTGATTTTCTACCCCGATACCTTCAGCCTTCTTTGTCTTTTTTGTTTAGTCTATTTCTTATGTATAGCATGTAGGTGAGGCTTTGTGTGACATTATTTTGGTTTTTATCTAAACATGAAGTATGATATTGAGTTTAGTCTACATCACATTTATTTAGAAGACCCATGTATCTTAGCTCGTTTCTCTCATCATATTTTGCTGTCTTGATCTTGTTTATCCTTCCTGCCCTTTCTAGGCCTCTTTTGGAGGCCTCTTTAAATTCCACTTTCCCCTTTCAACTTATACAGTCTAATTATATTCTATTCAGTGGTTGCCCTTAATTTTTTTTTTGCCCTTAAAATTTTAACGTCTCCTGAAGCGTAAAAGGATCATGAAATGATTTAAATACAATCACCCACCATTGCTTCAGTTTCATCTTGCGTTTTTGGAACAAATGCCTTTTGGGTGTGTGTGTGTGAAGTGTTGTGACTTGCCTGTTTGTATCGTGTTGTTCAGCCGCTCAGTCGTGTCCAGCTCCTTGTGACCCTGCAGACAGCAGCTCACCAGGCCTCCCTGCCCTTCACCATCTCCTGGAGCTTGTCCTCTGTGTATATTGGCTCTTATTTATCATTTCACCTTGTCTACCAGATTATGCGTGTGTGTGTGTGTATACATATTTTCCCACCCAAAATACATCCTTTAGAGAATTTTTAAGGAAAGTTCTGTATGAGTAAGCTTTCTCACTCTATGTCAAATGTTTCTTATTGTAAATTTTTCTTCTTGAATACTATTTTGACTTGAAATTATGTCAGTTTTATGTTGACAGTTTGAGAATTTGAGGATGTCTATGCTTTAGTGAGGTAATGTCTTCAAATAGGCCTTTCAAACGTCTTCAGCTTTTTTTCTTATCCACTGAGTGCTTAATTTCAGTGTTTATAGCTCTTATTTCTAAAAGTTTTACAAATTTACCTAATCTTTTTTGAAAGTCTCTTTTTTGTTGTTCCTTTTTCTTTCTTTCTTTCTTTTTTTTGAAGCATACTCATTTGACAATCTGATAACTACAGTATTATTCCTAGGAAATCTCCTGCTTGTTGTGGCTGCTGCATCTCCATCACGGGGAGCTGGTTCTCCTTGTGTTGTATAATGATGGGTTGTGGTTCTTGTTGGACCAAGCTTATGCCTGACCATTAATATGAAGCCATCATTAAGGGTGATTGCCTCCAGAACAGACTTGTTTTTTGCCTTTTGCCAGATGCCCTTAGAATACAAATTCAGAGAGACTTTAAGGCAATTTTTCATCTTGAGTATCATGTACTGAAAGTTTGTGTTCTGCCCGAATTCCTACATTGAAGTCCTAACCGCCAATGGGAGGTGTATTAGGAGTTGGGGGCCATTGGGAGGTAAGTAGGTTTAGATGAAGTTACCGGCTAGGGCTCCCATAATGGGATTAGTTTCCTTGTAAGAAGAGGAAGAGAGACTAGGGCTCACCCCTCTCACCTTGCACACACAAGGAGAGGTTGTGTGGGTACCAGGGAGGCGACAGCTATCTGACAGCCAGGGGAAGGGCCTCGCTATGGAAGGAATCCATTGGCACCTTGATCTTTGACTTCCACTCTCTAGAACTGAGACAAATCACTGTCTGTTGTTTAAGCCCCCGAGTCTGCAGTCTTAGTTACACCAGCCTGAGTAGACGCAGATGTCGGAGTCTCCAGAATGGAGGACATAGTGTACATTTGAATCTCCAGCACCCATGGGGCCAGCCTGTGGTTCTCATCTCCAAGAAGAAGCCCCCCTCTCTCTCTCCCTGCTCTTGTATCCCAGAGTATAGGCAGAGTTAGATCAACTTCTTTTTCTTTCTTTTTTCTCGTTCACATGTGAGTACTTTCTTTAATTTTTTATCTATTCTTAAATTTTTGTTGGAATATAGTGGCTTTGCAGCATTGTGTTAGTTTCTACTGTATAGCCCAATGAAGCAGCCGTCCAGAAACGCGTTAACATGCCGCTCCCTTGTGTGTTTCCTTCCCACTCAGGTCACTACAGTGCATTAAGCAGAGTTTCCTGTGCTATAGAGTATGTTCTCGTCAGTTGTACCTGTTTTATACATTTGTTGTTTGCTGTTCAGTCGCTCAGTCGTGTCTGACTCTCTGTGACCCCTTGGACTGAAGCACGCCAGGCTTCCCTGTCCTTCACTGTCTCCTGGAGTTTATTCAGACTGATTACCGGAGACCAACCCCAGTTGAATTCAGGGTAATTCGAAGTGTGGATGGCGTGGTGAGAGAGAAATATATAGATATCAATGGATAATACAAAGTCATGCAGGGTCAGCAGCCCTGACCCTTATCGAGACCAGGCTTTCTCTCTGCATACTTCGCTGTATACACAGGTCTTCAGTTCAATTCAGTCGCTCAGTCGTGTCCAACTCTTTGTGACCCCATGAATCGCAGCACGCCAGGCCTCCCTGTCCATCACCATCTCCCGGAGTTCACTCAGACTCATGTTCATCGAGTCCGTGATGCCATCCAGCCATCTCATCCTCTATGCTATCTAGGTTGGTCATAACTTTTCTTCCAAGGAGTAAGCGTCTTTTAATTTCATGGCTGCAGTCACCATCTGCAGTGATTTTGGAGCCCAGAAAAATAAAGTCTGGCACTGTTTCCACTGTTTCCCCATCTATTTCCCATGAAGTGATGGGACCGGATGCCATGATCTTCGTTTTCTGAATGTTGAGCTTTAAGCCAAGTTTTTCACTCTCCACTTTCACTTTCATCAAGAGGCTTTTTAGTTCGTCTTCACTTTCTGCCATAAGGGTGGTGTCATCTGCATATCTGAGGTTATTGATATTTCTCCCTGCAATCTTGATTCCAGCTTGTGCTTCTTCCAGCCCAGCATTTCTCATGATGTACTCTGCACACAGGTCTTAGATGATTTACATCATCTTCTGGCCAGGAGGCCTATTAGCATTTTATGGCCCTTTTCTAATAAGGGTCTGTCAACCAGAAAATTTATTTGCCTTAAAAGTGTTGTTCTTACTAAAGTCTGGTGCCACTTTCAGAAAGCACTAAATAAAGTTACATTCTTACATAGCAAGGACACAACAATTTATAACAAAGAGAGAGGAGTACAGTGATTTATAACAAAGAGAAAATTCATTAACTCAAAAGTCTAGTATTGCTAACATCAAAACTACTATATTCCTATTTCTGCATCCCGATTACATTGATTAATATCCTCCCAGGTGCCTAAAAGATAAAGGATATGGAGGCCTGGCGGCAAACATTAACCCAACAATGAAACCCTTCACCAAACTAATTCTTAGCTCTAAAAGGCTCTATATCTTTAAGATGTTTTAAGCTTAAGATGTTTTAAGCTTTGTGCCTCTCGCGGTTGGGGGCCTGTAAACAATCACATGCGTAGTTGTAAAAGTCCGGGGGAACCTGTCAGGCAAATTAGAGAGCCATCAGAGGGATATGAACTGAGGCACTCCTTTCATATGCAGGAGACCAGTTGGAGCTCTAAGCTAACTTTTTCCAGAGAAAGGTGGTCGGGGATAGCCCCCTGTAATGTCAGAAGAATATAGTATAGCAGACAGTAAACAGACAGATTTTGGTTTCAGGGTAGATGCTCAGGCAGAGGACCCCTTGAGACCTGACTTGCCTTGCTCGCCTTGCCCCGTCAGGTCTCTTGTCCTGGGTGGGATCTCCCATGCTGGCTCCCGGCAACTGATGTCCATCGAGTCAGTGATGTCATCCAACCATCTCATCCTCTGTCGTCCCCTTCTCCTTCTGCCTTCAGTCTTGCCCAGAATCAGGGTCTTTTCCAGTGAGTCGGTTCTTCACATCAGGTGGCCAAAGTATTAGAGTTTCAGCTTCACTCTTTCCAATGGAGTACACAGTACTTTAAAAAGCAAAAGTCTTTTTCTGTCTTTTCAGGGTGAGAGTATAGCCCTTCAAGAGAACCCTGTGAACATGAGAGATTTGGTTCTAACTCCCTGACTTGTACTGACCCAACACCTGTTTTCTGTCTTATGACTTCAGTTAGAACCAAGGCCTCCAGGCCTGTGTTCCCAGGTGGTACTGGTTTTGCTGTTGGTCTATGTTCGGGTGTCTCTTGGATTGTAACAGTGACTGGGGAATGCAGAAGGTGTTCCGTGCCCAGGCCCAGGGAGGTTAGTGCCCTGTGTACCTGCCACGTGTAGTTTTCTTCCCAAACGTTGTCCCCTGCTGACACCAACAGGGTCCCACCCCCTTTAGGAAACACTGCGCTGGAGGTAGATATGGAGTTTGGAGGCAGATGATGAGTTTTCTAGCCCTGCCATGGCTTTGGGACTGGCCCACTGCTCCAGCTTCCTTTGTCTTCATGTTGGACTTTGGGGTTTCCTCAGTTCAGTTCAGTCGCTCAGTCGTGTCCGACTCTTTGCAACTCTATGAATCGCAGCACACTAGGCCTCCCTGTCCATCACCAACTCCCGGAGTTTACTCAGACTCACGTCCATCGAGTCCGTGATGCCATCCAGTCATCTCATCCTCTGTCGTCCCCTTCTCCTCCTGCCCCCAATCCCTCCCAGCATCAGAGTCTTTTCCAATGAGTCAGCTCTTCGCACGAGGTGGCCAAAGTACTGGAGTTTCAGCTTTAGCATCATTCCTTCCAAAGAAATCCCAGGGCTGATCTCCTTCAGAATGG
Source organism: Cephalophus harveyi (assembly GCA_006410635.1). NCBI lineage: Eukaryota > Metazoa > Chordata > Mammalia > Artiodactyla > Bovidae > Cephalophus > Cephalophus harveyi. The sequence continues at coordinate 1,005,384 of SJYT01075646.1, forward strand.
ACTGGTTGAATCTCCTTGCAGTCCAAGGGACTCCCAAGAGTCTTCTCCAACACCACAGCTCAAAAGCATCAATTCTTCGATGCTCAGCCTTCTTCACAGTTCAACTCTCACATCCATACATGACCACAGGAAAAACCATAGCCTTGACTAGACGGACCTTAGTTGGCAAAGTAATGTCTCTGCTTTTGAATATACTATCTAGGTTGGGCATAACTTTCCTTCCGAGGAGNCCAACACCACAGCTCAAAAGCATCAATTCTTCGATGCTCAGCCTTCTTCACAGTTCAACTCTCACATCCATACATGACCACAGGAAAAACCATAGCCGTGACTAGACGGACCTTAGTTGGCAAAGTAATGTCTCTGCTTTTGAATATGCTGTCTAGGTTGGGCATAACTTTCCTTCCGAGGAGTAAGCGTCTTTTAATTTCATGGCTGCAGTGATTATAGTTTCTTAGAGCTCAGTTTTATATTTAAAAAGGATTCAGGGGGCCTTCCCTGGTGGTCCAGTAGTTACCACTCCCTGCTTCCACTGCAGGGAGCACAGGTTCGATCCCTGGTTGGGGAACTGCCCCCGTGCTATGCAGTGTGAGCAAAAAATAATAATAAAAATTAAAAAGAATTCTGTTCTATTTTACTTAGCATTTGTAAATGTTTTTGTAGAATTAGGGTGGGGGGTTGCTTCCTTTTCAGGATACCTGGCCTGTGTTAGCAATAAAAATCCTTTCATTCGTTTTCCCACTGTTTTGTGAGCATCCTCTGACCCCAGGCGTTATAATGTACAGTGGGAACATGCAGGGTCACGGCATCTGGCTGTACAGAATGGGGGTTGCCCTTGTGCAGACTGCAGCACGAAGGTGACCTCGTGTGCTTTACAGCCTGGCTGTCAGCTTACTGCTGAGGGAGCCATGGTTCCTGCCATTTCAGAGCTTAACGGTGTTTAAATCTTCCCCTTCTCTCTAGCCCCAGCATCTAGATCATTGCCCCCATTTCAAGTATTCAGTCACTATTTTTTCCCCACTCTGGTGGTGACAGTTTGACATAGTTGATGTCCACCAAGTTAACTGAACTTCTTTCTTTGGCGGCTTCCACCATATTATGGAGTGGTGGTGGTTTAGTTGCTAAGTGGTGTCCAAGTCTTGTGATCCAGTGGACTGTAGCCCCCTGCTTCCTCTTTCCATGGTATTTATAAGTGAGTTAGTAATTAAAAGAAGTGCAGGAAAATCATAGAGCCAGAGCAGAGGCGCAGGAAGGGTGGGCACAGATAGAAACTTAGAAACCATGCAAGCTTCGCTTCCTTGGTGCTCCCTTCCAGAGAAGGGAGGGGACCATAGGATGCAGTTCTGGAGCCAGGTTTGCTCAGGGATTGGCTCCTTCCCTTAGTTTCCCAGTCAACCTACAATCTCATCTGAATGTGATGCCACACACAGGCTTATGACCGTGATGGTGTCACTGGAGTAAGGTAGCCTCTTTTCAGACGGACGCTTTCATCCCAGGAGACAGAAAGTGGCTCCTTCTACCCATGTTTCTTCTCTTTCTTCCCTTTTCTCTCATCTAGTTACAGTATGGTGCTGTAGTCCTTGACCTAGTGCCTGGAATATTCTAATAGTCATCAAACCAATTTCTTATCAAACTAGCTAGAGGTTTGTAAATATCCGAGAGACTTGTTGCTCCTAGTCTGGTCCATGGACCTGCAGTGTTGATTGGTATCATGGAGGATGTAAGAAATGCAGAATCATAGTTCTGACCCTATTCTGTTTGAATCTGCATGACAGAAATCCCCAGGCAGCTCAGATGCTCTTTAAATTTGAGAAGCCTCCCAGAGGAAAGTGATCTTAATGTTCTCTTCCCCAGCACAGGGCTTACCGTAGGCAACCATTGTAGTCAACGGTTTAGTCACTAAGTCATATCCGACTCTTGCGACCTCATAGACTGTAGCCCGCCAGGCTCCTCTGTCTGTGTGTGGGATTCTCCAGGCAAGATACTGGAGTCGGGACTCGGTAAAATAGGGAAGAAAGTTGCCTGCACTTTTGCATGGAATATGGTGGAAAGAGTGGGTGTTATGTTTGAAGTCTGCCAGATAATGTCTATGAAGCAGTTATTCATTTTTTAAAAAATAATTTCATTTATTCATTTTTGGCTGTGTTGGATCTTCTTTGCTGTACGGGATTCTGTTGCAGTCTGTGGGGGCTACTCTTCACTGCAGGGCACAGGCTTCTCATTGAGGTGGCTCTAGTTGCAGGACATGGGCTCTAGGGCGGGCAGGCTTCGTTAGTTATGACACGCGGGCTCAGTAGTTGCCACTCCCAGGCTCTAGAGCACAGGTTCTGTAGTTGTGGTGCCTGGCCTTGGTTGCTCCACAGCACGTGGGATCCTCCCAGCCCAGGGACTGAACCTGTATCTTCTGCATTGGCAAGCAGGTTCTTAACCACTAAACCACCGGGGATGCCCCCAAACAGTTATTTTTAAAACGTTCTTCTCGAAATGCTTTATTCAGTTGTCCTAGCAACTAATTGATCCGACAATTAATTTGTTGATTATAAATCAATCAAATCACCTAATTTAATTTTATTTAAGTTTTATGATATTTATTATGGGCTTCCCCGGTGGCTCAGTGGTAAAGAACCTGTCTGCAATGCGGGAGCTCCAGGAGACATGGGTTCTGTCTCTGGGTTTAGCAAGATCCCCTGGAGGCAGGCATGGCAACCCACTCCAGTATTCTTACCTGGAGAATCGCATGGACCGAGGAGCCTCATGGGCTACAGCCCATAGGGTCGCAAAGAGTCAGACACGACTGAAGCAGCTTACCATGCATGCGTATATATTATAAATTGTTGTCTTGGCTGGGCCTGTGGTGACAGACACCTTGGACTGAGTGACTTAAACAACAGACATTTATTTCTCATAGTTTTGGAGCTGGGAAGTCCAAGACCAGGCTTGTTGCTGAGGGCTCCCTTCCTGGCTTGCAGGTGGCTGTTTTCAGTGTCCTCACAGGAGAGGAGGGGAGTTCTGGTTTCTCTTCCAATGACACTAATCCCATCATGGAGGTCTACCCTCAAGACCTCCTTTAAGCCGCCTTAGCTCCCAAATGCTTCATCTCCAAATACAGTCCCACTTGGGGTTAGGGCTTTACATATGAATTTGGCAGGGGTGGAAGGGAGCGGTAAACATTCAGTTCAGTTCAATTCAGTCACTCAGTCGTGTCCGACTCTTTGTGACCCCATGAACTGCAGCACGCCAGGCCTCCCTGTCCATCACCAAGAGTTTACCCAAACTCATGTCCATTGAGTCGGTGATGCCATCCGGCCATCTCATCCTCTGTCATCCCCTTCTCTTCCCGCCTTCAATCTTTTCCAGCATCAGTGTCTTTTCCAATGAGTCAGTTCCTTGCATCAGGTGGCCAGAGTATTGGAGTTTCAGCTTCAGCATCAGTCCTTCCAATGAATATTCAGGGCTGATAAACATTCAGTCCGGAGCAAATATTGTGTATTATAAAATATATATTAGAAATAATAAAAACGTATTATAAAGTAATAATAATAGTGGTAACGATAAAGACAGCTAAACTAGCATGTATTGAACCACGGTCATGGTGCCCATACTTGGAGGGTTTAACAGTACATGGACACATCATAAGCTTAAGGCTATCCAGCTGGCTTGGTGCCAGGGAGATGCAGGTTCCATCCGTGGGTCCAGAAGATCCCCTGGAGCCACAGATGGCAGCCTGCTCCGATGTTCTTGCCTGGGAAATCCTATGGACAGAGGAGCCTGGCGAGCTGCAGTCCATGGGGCCGTAGAGTGGGACATGACGGAGCACGCGTGAGCTTGACACCGTGCTCCCTTGCCCTTGTAGCGGTGGCTCTATGTGCTGACCCGTGTGTCCTTCTGATTTCATCTTGCAGGCCACAGCCTCTGCAACGAGCAGGGCAGCAGTGCTGAGGCCGCTCCGGAGGAGGCTGAAGGGCCGGACTTGGAATCCTCAGATGATACTGATCACAGCAGCAAGGTGAGAGATTTCCATTTTCACATCTCATGTCTCGAACCACTAAGGAATCACAGCTGACACGTCACCTCTGCAGCTGTGTGTGGTGGGAAGGCCCCTCCACGGGACGGAAGTGTTTCTACTTCTGAGAGGTCACTAAATAGGATATGGCATCCTAATGATAGCCGTGAGAACAAACCCAGATGTGACAATATAAGCCAGAGCTCACTGTTAATGAACTAAAGTCTGTCCATCCTGTTTCCTTCTTATGTCCTCCCTTTCTGTATGAGGAAAAGGCATCCAAAATGAGTGTAACTGGGTCATTTATACTTTCCTGCTACTCAGGGTTTCTATAAGGAACTGCATTTGCATGGTCTCTGTTTAGCTCTTGTGAAGGGCGAACATCTTTTACATTAAAGGGAAAGAGACCATCGATTTGTCCATCCAAATACAGCGTGCTCAGCTGGTTGAGCACTGTGACTCTTGGGTGCTGCAATGAACTTGTTTTCCATAATTCATCATGCTTTATTTCCACTTCCTAAAGAGTTCCCTGTGTCAGTAACCTCTATTCATCACAGTGTCACAATTTAAAACCTCTATTACCTATAGCCGAAAGACGCCTCTGCAGCAGAAAGCATGTGTGATTATGTCCGGATTTATTCATCTTTTTTTTTGAGAATGTAGTTGACATATTTATGTTGGTTCCCTTGCTTATCTAATATTGCTTGACGTTTACCAGTCATTTAACCTGAACAAATCATATAACTTTAAATTATACTTTTGTTTTCTCATCTACAATATCAGGGTGCTTCTTGCCCTTGTCCAGTGACTGGATGATGCAGTGGGTCAAAAATATATAACTCATACTGTTAATGGAATTAGACTTCAAATATGAAAGAGTGTTTTAAAAACCTGCATTTCTATGTGCATATGTTTGTGTCTCTTTTTGTCTTCATGTATCTTTGTAGGACTTTCTTTTTTTAAAGATTTATTTATTTTTTAATTGAAGGATAATTGCTTTACAGAATTTTCTTGTTTTCTGTTGAACCTCAACATGAATCAGCCATAGGTATACATATGTCCCCATAGGTATACATAAGTCCTACATCCATATATAGGACTTCCTTGAGTGCCTGTGTTTGACTCTCTTCAGTATCTTTTTTTACCTGTATGTTTATCTTTTGCTATCATAGGATCGAACACTGTAAATTTTAGTGTTTAAAAGTAATTGTAACATTTATAAATTTAATATTTGTAGACTGAAAGCCTTTATGTTGTCAGTTATTAATTTAAAAGCCAGTAAACGGAAATATATGTTTCATTTAAAGCCAAAAACACAGACAAAGGCTTGTTTATAGTTCCTTTTTATTTATGTGGCCTTTTACCTACTTTCTTGGGAAGGTGGGGGAGGGTGATGGCCCTTGAAAGAAATAGATATTTCCATGCAAGATATTTTGAAGGCTGTTTATTAAATCATTCTGTTATTAAGCTAAACATGTTATTTTCAGTCTCTGATTTGGGAATACAGTTATTTTTCCTGTATCTAAGACATTCATTTTTGAATACTTTTAAACTTGGATCACTTTTACCTCCAGTAGCCCAGTATTCCCTGCCTTTGTGGATTTTAAGAGACTGTTTCCGTTTTAAATGCAGTGAGTCACGGAGGCCTTAGCAGGGCCCTCTGTAATATGAGGTCCTGGCAACAGGGAGGAAGGAAGAGGCCCAGGGCTTTGTCGCCTCATCCCAGGTGCCTCTCTGGTTTCATGGCTCTTTCTCCTGAGGGCCCTGGAACGTGCCTGGAGCAGACAGGGTCAAATAAAGCAGCAGGAGATGCTATTCCTGGAGTTCACTGTAGAAAGGCATAGTCGGCGCTCATAAAAGAGAATTTCTTCAAAGTTATTGACAAGTTTGGGTGATGATCTGAGTATTTTAAAGATCATACAGTGGCCTCATTGACACCAGAGGTTAGGATCATAGTCCTTTTTTTCCAGGTTGGGTGTAGGACGCACTGTGATTCTGTACTTGAAAATACTACTTCCTAGTGTTGAGCTGATTTCAGAGTTTATCTTTATTTGAGCAGTTTTGAATTTAGTAATAAATGAGAGTTAATCCATGGGTCCACAAAGAGTCGGACACAACTGAGTGGCTAACACACAATACTTACGTGTGTTAGTGTTAGTTGCTCAGTCGTGTCCGACTCTTTGCGACCCTGTGGACTGTAGCCCGCCAGGCTCCTCTGTCCGTGAGATTCTCCAGGCAAGAATACTGGAGCGGGTTGCCATTCCCTTCTCCAGGGACTCTTCCCCACCCAGGCATCAAATCCAGGTCTCCTGCATTGTGGGCAGATTCTCTACCATCTATAGTATCTTGTATATATTGGGTGTTATTCTATATTAACCAGTCTCATCCTCAAAATACCCCTGAGAAAGAGATACTCTTATTCCCCCCTATTTGATAGATAATGATTTTAGAACAGAAAGGTTAAGCAACTTACTGAAGGTCACACAGCTCTGAGAGGGCAAAACATGGCTCTGTGTTGTTTATTGCTTTGCTGAAATGACCTCCTGGCTAGCTGGGCATGGTCTGGTAGTAAATACCAGGATTCAAAAAATGAAGGAAGTAGTTAATGACTGAAGTAATTAATTAATTAATAAGCCACTTTAGATACAGTTGAACCTTGAACAACACAGGGTTGAATTGGGAGGGCCTGTTTATAGGTGGATATTTTTCCAGTAGTCCATAGTACTACCAGTCTGGGTTTGATCTACAGATGCAGAACCATGGATGCGGAGGGAAAACGTGGATATGTAAGAACTATGTTTATGGGGGTGACGGGAAATGTAAGTTATATGTAGATTTTTGACTGAAGATGTTTGGCACCTCTAACCCCTCAGTTGTTCAAGAGTCAACTATATACTCATTAGCCACTTAAGTATTTGTCTAATGCCTATTAACCTTTGTGAATATCTTTTGTCATGATTTAAAGTAACAGCAAGTGTATATTGTAAGTTTCTTGATTAAGGTTAAATATTCTTTTAATATAGCTCCTATATCATTGTGTGATTTTTCTTGAGAAAAAAGCGAACATTCATTTTTAAGTTGTTGTTCAGTTGCTCAGTCATGTCTGACTCTTTGTGACCCCATGGACTGCAGCATGCCAGGATCCCCTCCCTTTGACTGTCTCCCAGAGTTTGCTCAGATTCATGTCCATTTAGTCGGTGATGCCATCCAACCAGTGCATCCTCTGTCCTCAATCTTTCCCAGCATCAGGGTCTTTTCCAGTGAGTGGGCTCTTCGTATCAGGTGGCCAAAGTATTGGAGCTTCAGCTTCAGCATCATCCTTCCAATGAATATTCCGGGGTTATTTCCTTAGGATTGACTGCTTTGATCTCTTTGCAGTCTACGGGACTCTCAAAAGTCTTTTCCAACACCATAATTCAAAAGCATCAAAATTTAAGTTGTAAGCTGCCTAAAAGTGGAAGGACAATTTCGCCTTAATTTGAATGCTCCTGAATGGGTGTAGAATATAAAAGTAAAGAGAAACAAACAAATGAACAAGTGAAATGAAACAAGTAATCATTTTTTAAAAATTCTGGCTGAATACATGAAGGCTGTTGATTTTTGTTTAATGTTTTTGCTGCTCCTCCTAAGTGAATTGTCTTAATGCAAAAGTGGGCAGGATAAGGAGAATGCGTGTTGGAGTTTTGTTTTTACAAATTTTTCTGATCGCAGTTCTTGCTATATGTGGTCTTTTGGGGTTGAGCAAATAGATAATTGTGAGTTTTGTTGCTGAGCGGTGGTGACAGGGGAGTGTCACATCCATGGGCAGGGGGAGTGGAACTTTCATACTGCACGGGCAGCCTGGCGGCCTTTCTCTCTGTAAGCCGCCTGCTTGCTCTTGTTACTGTGGGTGACAACCTCAAAGGGCCTCCTCACCACCACCTCTGCCCGCCACTTCTTTCCCTGCTTCTAATAAAAAACTCTTGTCCCTTGAAATGAATGCTAATTAGCCCCGGGCAGGCCCGTCCTGCATTCCAGACCCCTGGTAGCTGCGATTTAGTAGCTGATGTGTGAGAGTCATTCATTTTCAGAGCATTTCCGATGGGAAAGCCTTCTTTTATCTTTTTAACTCACGGTGTGATTGTCTTGGAAATGTTTGCTTTTGTAACAAAGCGTTCAGGGAAAACGTGAAAACATCAAAATTTTTTTTTTTTTTAAATAATAAATTGGGGTTTTAGTGCCTGCTCCTGACTCGACTCTTCGAGGGGTGTCTTCAAAGTTGTTTGAACCGGGCGGGTTTAGTATTCCTGTGCCGTGCAGGCTGCTGGCCAATCAGCTGATCTCAGTCTGCAGAGTAGAGATGCTCACATGCCAGAGAGGCTTTTTTTTTTGCATTGTTTTCTCTCCTCTTGGCTCTCCGTTTCTGGAACTTGTGCTGTTTAGCCAGGTGAAATCAAAGCTTTCTCATCCATCGGGTAGCCTTCGCCACCCTCCCAGAGGGCACTGCCGGGCAGCGGGAGCTCTGCTGGGATTGCGCTGCTGCTGTCCTCTGTACAGAGATGCAGCTGTAGGAAGGTCCCCGTGGCAGAGCCGGCATGGGCTGTCTGGATGAAGGATGCTTGCTCGGGAGCACGAAGGCACTCGGTACTCTCCAAGTGTTTAAGAAACTCCTGTCTCTGTGCTGAACGTGTCAGGAGGTAGAATTATCATGAGAATACCTTCCTGATGATGTCTGCATTGTGGAAAATAAAGCGCAAGCCCAGGATTGAAAACAATGGCAAGTCCAGCGATTCTGTATACCGGACGCTTCATCTGGTGAGCACTGTTTGAATTCTGGCTTTCTTGCCAGCCTTTGTTTATGTTACGACTTTCTAGCTGGTCTGTTTCCCAGTTCAAATGATAGTGATACGCTTGTCCCATGTCTGCATGCTTCATCCTTCTGCCCTTTAGATCCCTTTGTTGAGAGAGAATTATCTATTTTAGCATGGGGGTGGGGCAGCAGTAGTTGGTGTGAAGTCAAGTTTGCCTGGAATCTTTACGTGTGTCTGGTTTTTCATTTTTAAATGATAGAAAGATGGATTGTTATTATTCGTAATTATCTCAATTGCTCCCTCTTTCTTTTGGATGTTGAGAGTTTGAAGATGTTTGTCTCCCTTTCCCTCTTTGCCCCCCATAAGTTAGCCTAAGTATTCAGCAAGCATTTCTGGAAGATGGATGTTCAGTTTGTCTGCTATAAAATTTTAAGCGATTTTGACTACTTCTGCTTACTTGAGAAGGAGGTGGATTTATTAGTGTTGGCTCAGGGTATGTGTTAATGATTTAACATCAATTGGCCTATATTGTGTATGCCAATTCCTATGGTAATTGTTGCCTCTTTTCTAAATAAAATTTATACTGGAGTATTGTTGCTTTACAATGTTATGTTAATTCTGTTGTATAGGAAAGTGAATCAATTTTATACACACACATACATATATATCTACCCTCTTTTTTAGATTTCCTTCTATTTAGGTCAAGACAGCACAGAGTAGAGTGTCCTGTGTAATATAGTAGGTTCTCATTAGTTATCTGTTTTATGCATAGTAGTATATATATGCCAATTCCAGTCTCCCAGTTTGTCCCACCCTTCCTTACCTCTTTAATAAATATTTTTGGTGCATTAATGGTTAAAATCAAATAAATCCAATCAAGCATGGTAATAGTTTACTATTCATATCAGAGCTTAAAATCCAATCAAGCATGGTAATAGTTTACTATCATATCAGAGTCTACTGACTGTTAGATTTTGTGTCATGTACTGAAATGTGAACTTGGACGGTGAGTACAGCTGCTTTCCTCAAATAAGCCTTCACCTTCTTGAATTTTTCTTCTTCAGAGTGTGTTCAAAGGAGACGGAAGAGGTAACAGAGAGCTCGAGGGACTGTCATTGTGTATGAAGGTCTCTGAAATGACGGAGTGTGTTACTTTGGTGTGTGTTTGTCACGAAAGCTTAAATAAAGGCTGCAAGATTTTAGGCCACCCTGGCCCCTTTTAAACCTGTGGGGAGTGTTAAATCAGGCGGACTCAAAGGACAGTTTTAGAACTCTGAACTCATCCTGAGGTAGAAATTGCCTTCAGTGGTTGCATAACAGGAAGAGCTTTAACAGCTGGGTAGCCCAAGTTGATAGTGTGCGCTTAAAAGCCTACCCCCTCTTTTTGTACTTTCTTTTCATCTCCCACAGGAAGAAAGCGATATTATAAACACTGCACTTCAGGCAGACCTCAGGAAAGTAGCCCATTTCTTCCTGCCATTGTGCTGTTCATCTTCGTACCTTGGGTGGATAATTCTTCGTCCTGACAGTGGAGATGGCTCTGCCACCCTTTAACAGGTTTAAACAGGCAGCTTGGAAATGCCCAGAAGAGCTTTCCATTTCTAAGGTGGCGGTCCTCAAGCAGGGGAGACAGGTTTGGATTCAGAGAAACCGTGTCTGTCTTCTCCTTTCCAGCAGTCCTTTCACTACTTGTACCAGTTCTGGGAAACTTGGACTTTAGGGTGTGTTGAGGACCTCACATGGCAGCTCTCTTTCTGAGCTGTAGTGCTTGATGTATAAATGATCAGGATGCTACTTAGCACTTGGCAATGGAGCGGGGAAAGCACCACATTCCACTCCTCCTGCCTCCTGTGTCCTGGCTGAGCTGCCTTCTGGAAAAGGTCCTATCAGAGTTTGATGCACAGAAGTTTGACCCCAGTGTGGGGACAGGGAGACTTAAGAACTGGGCCACCATGTGGAAAATCCCTAGATTAGAGGTATTCTAAAGACGACCTGTGATAGGGGAGAACCCGGTTTGATTCCTGGGTTGGGAAGATCCCCTGGAGAAGGGAAGAGATAGGCTACCCATTCCAGTATTCTTGGGCTTCCCTGGTGGCTCAGCTGGTAAAGAATCCACCTTCAATGTGGGAGACCTGGGTGTGATCCCTGGGTTGGGGAGATCCCCTGGAGAAGGGAAAGGTTACCCATTCCAGTATTTTGCCTGAAGAATTCCATAGACTGTATAGTCCATGGGGTTGCAATTTCAAAGACAACCTGCATTTCATACTTCCTTCTAAGGCTTTTTTGGGGGGTGGGTAATATTTTAGTGAAACAGAGTACTCAAACTTGATGACATCCTTTGAAAATAATTGTTTCCCAGCAAAAATTTCACTAAGAGCATTATAAATAACACCCCTTGGCAATATCTCACTAGTGCCACCTGGGAAGCCCATATGTACAATATAGCTGGTTAGTCTGTGTGTTCTTATTTAAGTTTATTTTATTAAACTTATTATTTAGTTAGATTACCTGGAGTCGTATGGCTATGTTGACCCATTTCCTTGTGATAAACCTGAGAGTTTATACCTTGAATCAGAGAACAGGGTTGCCAGTGGAGAAACTGTCCCTGTTCCCCGCCGCTGTCAACTTCCGAGACTCCACTAGATAAATCTGTCTTAGCATAGAAAGAAAGCGTCTTATAAGGAAGGGATGCCTAAGGCTCTGAACTCTCAGAAGAGAACTCAAGGAAATTTGGGGGTGTCTCCTGGGATGCTAAAGGTTTTTCCTTTACTATTATAACCCAGGATCTGACTCAGGAGGGGTGTGTCAGGAGGAAGGTGAGGAAGCTGGCTGTTTGAGGTGATGTTGGTAGGAGGTGGCTAGGTGTAGAGCACCAAAGCCCTGGCCTACATGACCTGAGCTTCCCCAATGGGCTTGATTAAAACTCAGGGTACCAAGCCTTAGAGGTGATGAACTTGACATAGGCCAAGTCAGGAACTCTACTCACACTCTTTCTTTTTTTTAATATAAAATAAACAGCAGGAATTTATTGTATAGCCCAGGGAACTATGGGATTCCCAGGTGGCTCTGCGGTAAAGAATCTGCCTGCAATGCAGGAGCCGCACAAGATGCAGGTTTGATCCCTGGGTCGGGAAGACCCCCTGAAGGAGGGAATGGCAACCCACTCCAGTATTCTTGCCTGGAGAATCCCATGGACAGAGGAGCCTGGCAGGCTATAGTCCATACGGTTGCAAAGAATCAGACAGGACTGAAGCGACTTAGCATGCATGTACGCACATATATATGTATAATTAAACCACTTTGCTGTATACCTGAAGCAAGCAGAATATAATTCCCTGGTGACTCAGATGGTAAAGCGTCTGCCTGGAATGCAGGAGACTTGGGTTTGATCCCTGGGTCAGGAGGATTCCCCTGGAGAAGGAAATGGCAACCCACTCCAGTACTCTCGCCTGGACAATTCCATGGATGGAGGAGCCTGGTAGGCTATAGTCCATGGGATGGCGAAGAGTCAGACACGACTGAGCAACTTCACACACACACACACAAAAAGTCAATTATACTTTCATGAAAAAAAGATTATCATGAGAGTATGGACCATGGGATTGAGAAGGGAGATGGAAGTGAAGAGAGACAAGGGTCCAGGTTACAGAAGGTCTAAATGGTGAGATGTGTGTCTTGCAATGATCTGCTGACAGTGGGTCTGCAGACCTGGGACCCAGGGAGCCTGGGGTTCGGTCAGCTCTACCATCAACCAGCAAAACCGCAGCAGGTTCATCACTTCTGCTCTCATCTTCTCAGTTCCCATATTGGTATGAGCAAGCTGACCCATCTTCTTGCAGCAGAGACAGGAATTCAAGCAACCTGGGCCCCCAAGAGCTCAGATGTGAGGGCAAAGTATGCTGTTCTGCTCTCTGAAAAGCAGTCATCACCTGGATGACCCTCCTTGAAACTCACACTCTTAAAAATGAAAATCTCTTGAGTATTTGTGAAGAAGCGGAGGGAATGAAAACCCAGAAACTCCGTGTCATGCTTTTCGTTATTATAACCAAATATTGCTGAGAATGGCAAGTCTGCATGGTGTGAGTTGGGGGTACCAAGGGAAGTGTCCTGTTTTTGATGTGTGTCAGAGTCCCCAGGTTTTAACTTGGCATGGGGCATCTTCAGGCCTGGGGCATCCTTGGTATAATTGATGAGGACATTGGATTTTGCATGACGACTTGTCTAAATGATTAAACTGCAGAAAGGTCTACCATGTCTCTGATGGGAATATGGTGATGGATTTACATATCATGAATAATAGCTAGGATATTAATTTGCATGTAAATGGCAGGCAGCTGCAGTTAGAGCTGGGACAGTTAGAAAAGCATTGTGTAAGCGAAGGTGCCAGTTATACATTTGTTGTGTTGGCAAGTGACAAAGTGACACAGGAGAGTTTGGGATCAGCTGGAGGGCATGGTACCTAAACTGTCAGCTTTGATCATTCTCTTTCCATGGAATTTTCATTTTAGTGAGGCACACCCTCCCCCCTTCCATAATGTCTGTGTTATAATGCCTATTATAATTGCCTATTACAGTTAGCATAAGATTATCTCAAAGATGTGGACATTTTTGTCAAAATGGATTTACTCGTTCCTTTTTAATTATTAAGACAAATCCATATTTTACAGTTAATATTTAATGATGACATTGAGTTTGTAAAATCCTAACATAACTAGATAAAACTTTATTTCTACTGAAACAGGCTTTGATGAAAAACTAGTAGTCTTTCTTTTTTTAACAGCCTTATTAGAATATAATTCACATGTCATAGAGTTGAGCCCATTTTGATGAGCTTTTCATCAGTCACCAAAGGGAGAATGCTTTGGGGCATATTCAGTGTTGGAAACATTGATTCCATTCAGTTCGGTTCAGTCACTCAGTCGTGTCCGACTCTTTGCGACCCCATGAATCGCAGCACACCAGGCCTCCCTGTCCATCACCAACTCCTGGAATTTACTTAGAGTCGCGTCAATCGAGTCAGTGATGCCATCCAGCCATCTCATCCTCAGTTGTCCCCTTCTCCCCCTGCCCCCAATCCCTCCTAGCATCAAAGTCTTTTCCAAGGAGTCAACTCTTCACATGAGGTGGCCAAAGTACTGGAGTTTCAGCTTTAGCATCATTCCTTCCAAAGAAATCCCAGGGTTGATCTCCTTCAGAATGGACTGGTTGGATCTCCTTGCAGTCCAAGGGACTCTCTAGAGTCTTCTCCAACACCACAGTTCAAAAGCATCGATTCTTTGGCACTCAGTCTTCTTCACAGTCCAACTCACATCCATACCTGACTACTGGAAAAACCATAGCCTTGACTAGATGGACTGTAGTTGGCAAAGTAATGTCTCTGCTTTTGAATATGCTATCTAGGTTGCTCATAACTTTTCTTCCAAGAAGTAAGCGTCTTTTAATTTCATGACTGCAATCACCATTGATTCCATAGGAAGCATTTAATAGTGCCCTTGACAGGTGACTGATACATCCTGGCATGTAAGACCAGAGTTTGTGCTATCAATAAATAAGCTGTGTAACCTTAAGAGATTTGGATCAATAATCATGTGGATTTGGGTCCTGGGTCTGCCCTTTCCTGCCATGACATTGCTACTAATGCATCCTTGTTAGGTTCTGATTTCCCGTGTCCTTGTCCTGTCTTTATTTCGGGCTTCCTTCCCATTGGGCTATGCTAATAAGCGGAAGGCGGTATGCTAACGAGGCAAAGACAGTATGCTAATGAGGGGAAGGCAGGTAAATGTTAGCTGCTGTAGCCTTTCTCTGTGTTTAACCATTGTGTATATGTACCACAGCTTTCTTATCCATTCGTCTGCTGATGGACATCTAGGTTGCTTCCATGTCCTGGCTATTATAAACAGTGCTGCGATGAACACTGGGGTACACGTGTCTCTTTCAGTTCTGGTTTCCTCGGTGTGTATGCCCAGCAGTGGGATTGCTGGGTCATAAGGCAGTTTTATTTCCAGTTTTTTAAGGAATCTCCACACTGTTCTCCATAGTGGCTGAACTAGTTTGCATTCCCACCAACAGTGTAAGAGGGTTCCTTTTTCTCCGCACTCTCTCCAGCATTTATTGTTTGTAGACTTTTGGATAGCAGCCATTCTGACCGGCGTGAGATGGTACCTCATTGTGGTTTTGATTTGTATTTCTCTGATAATGAGTGATGTTGCCTCCATGGGATACCCTTGGTTTGGCTCCTGTGCTCTCCACAAAATGCCAACCATGACTTTCAGCTCTGTGCACCCATGGTTGTTTTTGGAAGCGTGTTCTTCTCAGAATGTTCACTCTTAGGAGTGAGTAGATGGGTGATAGAAAAAGTAATTCTTTATTTGCTCTATTGGAAATACTTTGTATTTCCTGGGGGTAAACTGGACAAGAGAAGCAGGAAAGAGAAGTCCAAGAAGGCAAGCACCAGTTTCAAAGAGATAGGCATCAGACATCTCTAGAGTGGTACATTTTGGACAAATGTTAATAAACTATCAATAGATTCTGTGCTACAAAGTAATAGCCTGTAGAGTAATACCATGGAGAGCTTTAAAAGATACAAATACTTGCACATCCCATCCTAGAAATTCTGATTTTTAACAAAATTTTTGGCTGCGCTTGGTCTTCACTGCTACACGTGGACTTTGCCTAGTTGCGATGAGCAGGGGCTACTCTCTGGTTGCGGTGCTTGGCCTCCTCATTGCAGTGGCTTGTCTGGTTGTGGAGCATGGACTCTAGGCATTCAGGATTTAGTAGTTGCAGCACACAGGTTTAGTCACCTCATGGAGTGTGGGCTCTTTCCAGACCAGGGCACAAACCTGTGTCCCTTGCCTTGGCAGGTGAAATTCTTAACCCCTGGAGCACCAGAGAAGTCCCCAGAGACTCTGAATTGATCTGGAGGGTGTGCTGGGCACTTGGAGTGGTTTAAGAGCTCCCCAGGTGATTCCTCCAGCAGCCAAGGTGGAGAGCTACTGATGCCCTGGGGTTTTCAGTGCTCCGTCTTCGGCCCGTGCTTTGAAGAACTGTTTTGCCTAACTTGGAGACTTGGAATTTTCGAATTCTAGAGTCCCAAACTTCCGCTTGACCCATCCTGGACAATTGGGTGGGGACTGAGCTGTGGAGGTCTTGTTCAGGGCCCAGTGCCCCTTAGTTTTAGCTGGAGGAGTGGGGAGGCAGGGGGTGCTGGTGGTAGTAGTGGGGTTGGTCGTGGAATCTTTCTGCCTTGGAGAAGCTGGAGAGATGGAAACTTTAAAATACATATATATGAGTATCTATGGTTATCTTGGACTTCCCTGGTGGCTCAGACGGTAAAGCGCCTGTAGAAAGTTGCTTCCATCTCAGTTTTTAATAGAGACAGTTCAGTTCAGTTCAGTCACTCAGTCGTGTCCGACTCTTTGCGACCCCATGAATCGCAGCACGCCAGGCCTCCCTGTCCATCACCAATTCCCGGAATTCACTCAGACTCATGTCCATCGAGTCAGTAATGCCATCCAGCCATCTCATCCTCTGTCGTCCCCTTCTCCTCCTGCCCCCAATCCCTCCCAGCATCAGAGTCTTTTCCAATGAGTCAACTCTTCTCATGAGGTGGCCAAAGTACTGGAGTTTCAGCTTTAGCATCATTCCTTCCAAAGAAATCCCAGGGTTGATCTCCTTCAGAATGGACTGGTTGGATCTCCTTGCAGTCCAAGGGACTCTCAAGAATCTTCTCCAACACCACAGTTCAGAAGCATAAATTCTTCAGCGCTCAGCCTTCTTCACAGTCCAACTCTCACATCCATACATGACTACTGGAAAAACCATAGCCTCGACTAGACGGACCTTAGTCAGCAAAGTAATCTAGGTTGGTCATAACTTTTCTTCCAAGGAGTAAGCGTCTTTTAATTTCATGGCTGCAGTCACCATCTGCAGTGATTTTGGAGCCCCCCAAAATAAAGTCTGACACTGTTTCCACTATTTCCCCATCCATTTCCCATGAAGTGATAGGACCGGAGACAGGGAGATGCCAAGCTTATCAAATCATCTTCCAGCTTTGCAATGTAAATATGTATAGTGCACTGAACTGAGAGTCCAGTAATGAATTAGCCTTGTATTTTGGGTGAAATGCCTTTGGCTGCATCTTCCTCTGGTTGGTGAGCTTGCAGAGTAGTTAAGAACACAGGCTTTGAGCCATGCTGCCTGTTTCAGGTCTGAGCTGTGCATTCTTAGATGAGTTACTTAACTACTCTGGACTTCCCTTGTCTCAACTGTTAAGTAGGTATGATCACAGCTCTTACTTATGAGCAGATTAAATGCATCAAACCAGTGCCTAATAGGCAGTGATCACTCAGTCTATGCCAGGAGTTGTTATTATGGTTGTTTGGAGCATTCAGTGAGTGCTCAGATGTGTGAAGCAGTCTGGGGAAATGGGCGCTGTGATTCATGAGTGGCAGTTCGTTAACCAGGCTGAACGTCGTCAGGACAGGTGTCAGGCAAGTCTCTCCGGTGAGGAATGACTTCATCTGTCTTGCCTTTCCAACTGTGCTCTGAAGAGCACGGAACAGGTGGCCGCGTTCTGCCGCAGTCTGCACGAGATGAAGCCCTCTGACCCGAGCCCGTCGCCCCAGGACTCCACTGGGCCCCAGCTGGCCGCCATGAGACAGCTCACGGACGCCGATAAGCTGCGCAAGGTTATCTGCGAGCTCCTGGAGACAGAGCGCACCTACGTGAAGGTGCGTCTCCCGCCCTCCCTCCTGCGCGCTTCCTGTCGTCACTGAGGGATGCATGCTGGGTATGCATGCATACCCGGATGTTGGCTGATGACAAAGCCAGTCCACGGCCATGAAGGGTGTCTTGTCTCTCCTATGGAACTGGCCTTGATTCTGAATGTTACAGTTTCCTTCTGTGTTTTAGGGAGGCATGCCTATTCTTACAGCAATTCATTGATGGAAATAGCTGATTGATTGACTCCGAAAGGAGATGATTAAGTGAACCTTCTGACCTTTCTCAATAGGCTGTTGAGTGCATACTAAAATTGAATTCAGTTTTGACAAATTTAAGTAGTGGTATCTTCACAATCTCCTTTGAGTCGAGGCAGAAGGGTATCAGGTCTCTTTTGTGTTATAATTTGTTCTGACATTTAGTTATATTCTCGGAACTAGATCTTGTGTTCCTATATAATTTATAATATATACAGTAGTTTAAAAATGATTAAAGAGGACAACTTGTAAGTGATACAAACAAACTTTATTTAAAACTTTATTCATGAATTGGACAGTCTTCTTTTGTAGAATTGCAAGATGGGGCAGAAGGCAAGAAGCTTTTATAACAAAGAATCAAGAACAAGAAAGAGAAAAGTAGAAAATATCTAATTGGCTAGGGCCACAAAGTCAACCTTGGTTGGGGTGAAAAGACCCAAAATTGGCTTGGCGTTTGGATATTGGTTGACTAGATATATACTACATTTCTGGTCAAGTGGTGTATTGACAGGGACATAAAAATCATTTAAATTTTGGTTTACTGACATGGCACCCCAGGCAGGAGAGGCTCCATCTGGGACTTAGAAAGTTATTTCAACACTATATAATCTGCAATATATTCCTATAATGATATAATTAACTGTGATCATTGTATGATCATATACATATGCTGCTGTATAATTATACATATGCCTCTGTATAATTTAGTTATGTTGAGTCTATGTTACAACTGTGTGATCTATTTTTAATGATCTATCTTAGTCTTTAAGTCAGAGGTTAGCAAGTATGGCCCTTGGGCCAAATCCAGCTCTCTGCCTGCTTTTACAAATAAAGTTTTATTTAAACACAGCCACACGCATTCCTTTATGTATTGGGTTGGCCAGAAAGTTCATTTAGGTTTTTCTGTAACATCTCATGGCCATTTTTTTTGGCCAACCCAGTATCATTTATACTGCTTTCTTGCTGCAGCAGTAGAATTAAATAGTTGTGACAGAGACCATATGGCTACAAATCCTAAAATATTTTGAGAAGAGGTTGGCTCACTTCTGCTTCAGTGAACCTCAGTGACCTAAAGACTGAAATATTAGCCTTTGGGACATAATTTTTTTTCCTTTTAGGTTCTTTATAGACTTTCAGATGTGCTAATTTGATATTCTTTCAACCCTTAGGACTTAAACTGTCTCATGGAGAGATACCTAAAACCTCTTCAAAAAGAAACTTTTCTCACCCAGGATGAGGTACGGTGGCTATCATCTGAACTGTAACTTGGCCTGGTGATGGGGAAGAACTGAGGACCTCACACAATACTGAGCATTTTGAATTCATTTAATTGTAGTAAATAGGTCAAGTTATTGCCTGGCGAGCTCTTGGCATGCACTCCAAGAGGAAAGAGTTGGCCCACCTTCTGATGGTGGGAGCATTACCATATGGATAGAAAAACCTTTAAATCAGAAGCAAATGAAGGATCCACACACTAGTGAAATAGGCGGTTGATGAAATTGTTTTGCATTTTCCAGCTTGATGTACTCTTTGGAAATTTAACTGAAATGGTAGAGTTTCAAGTAGAATTCCTTAAAACTCTGGAAGATGGCGTGAGATTGGTACCTGATCTGGAAAAGCTTGAGAAAGTTGATCAATTTAAGGTAAGTCGCATCCTGAAATAGTGTCAAGCTGCCTCCTAATGTCAGGAGTGAGGTATCCTGTAGGTCCAGTTGAATCTCCTGAAAACACGTCACAGGAGGCATTGTTGCTGTGGTGTTGGGTCTTCATTGGATATCCAGTGGTGTCAGTTTCTAAAGGGAGTCGGAGAGGGGAATGGACTGTGCTTGCTGGTCTGGCTAAGGTAGAACCAGTGCCATTGATTTCCATTTAACTGGAGTATCTGCTGACTTCTATTTAGGAGGATGCACCTACCCTTTGTTCTGTTTATGTGGGGGCCTTCGACACTTGCTGTTAGCAAAATTCAACTAGCTGTCTTGGTTTTCCGATAAGCAAATTAATTTATCTTGTTCTGGGGAACTGGTTAATAGAAATGCTTATCGTTATCTAGGAGGAAGACAGTCTTCCAGCACACAGTGTCCTTGTAGCCTTTAATGAGGATTTATGACTAGAGCACTCAGTGAGGGTGCTTACAGCAGGCTTCCTCCCTCCTTGGTTGGCTTCCCCTTGCAGAGATTTCCTGCGCTGTGTTTCCAACCAACGAAGCTCATTGATTCATGCATAGTGGTTTTGGCTTATGTATCACCTTCATGGACGTTTAAAAAGGTTAATGGAGGTATAATTGACATACAGGACACTGCTTATATTTAAAATGTACAGTTTGATGAAGTCTGACATATGTATACACCTCTGAAGCTGTCACCTCAGTCAGGATAATGGGCATAATTATCACCCCCCCCCCCCGCCCCGGTTGTTTTTCCTGTTCTTTTGTGATTCCTCTTTTTCTTCTGGCCTCTCAGCCACAGGCAACTGTGTCTGCTATCTGTTACCATAGACAAGTTTGCATTCTGGAATTTTATATAAATGAAATCATACAGCCCAGACATTTTTTAAATGTGGCATCTTTTACTGCATAATTATATTGAGTTCCACCCATATTGTTTTATATACCCATAATTCATACTTTTTAATTGCTGAGTAGTACTTGCATTGTGTGGATGTATCAGTACTATTGATATACTTTGTGATCCTTTCTCTTTTCTTGGGCATTTGGGTTGTTTCCAGCTTTTGGTAATTACAAGTAAAGTTGCTGTGAACATTTGTGTGCAAGTTTTAGTATTAATGTATTAAGAGATCCATGAAATTAAGAGATCCATGGAATTCTCCAGGCCAGAATACTGGAGTGGGCAGCCTTTACCTTCTCCAGGGGATCTTCCCAACCCAGGGATCAAACCCAGGACTCCCGCACTGCTGGTGGATTCTTTACCAGCTGAGCCATGAATATATGCTTTTATTTCTCATGGATAAATACTTCGGAGTGGAATGGTGGAAAGTGTATGTTTAACTTTTTAAGAAGCTGCGGAACTGTTTTCTAGAATGATTGTGCCAGTGCGCAGTTCCACCAGCTGTTCCTCCTCTTTCTTTCAGCAGGGTCAGGTCACTCTTTTTAAACTTAGCCAGTTTCGCAGGTATGTGGTGACCCTTCATTATGGCTTTATTTTAATTTCTCTAATAATATGATGATGAATATCTTTCTATGTGCTAATTTGCTTTCATTATAGCCTCTTTGGTGAAATGTCTGTTCAGATCATTCACCCATTTATTATATTGTACTGTTATCTTATTATTGAATCTCTAGAGTTCTTTGAAAATTTTGTGTAGAAGTCTATTACCATATATATGATTTGTAAATATTTTCTTTTTGTCATACAATATCTCTCAAAGAGCAGAATTTTTTTTCAAGTTGATTTCTTTTTTTAAATTAAGTATAGTTGATTTATGTTATGTTAGTTTCAGGTATATAACAAAGTGGTTTAGTTTATAAGTGAAAATCGCTCAGTCCTGTCCGACTTTTGCGACCCCATAGACTGCAACCTGCCAGGCTGCTGTGTTCATGGAATTCTCCAGGCAAGAATACTGGAGTGGGTTGTCATTTCCTTCTCCAGATTTAGTTTATATATAGACATATAGGGAGAAGGCAATGGCATCCCACTCCAGTACTCTTGCCTGGAAAATCCCATGGATGGAGGAGTCTGGTAGGCTGCAGTCCATGGGGTTGCTAAGAGTCAGACATGACTTAGCGACTTCACTTTCACTTTTCACTTTCATGCATTGGAGAAGGAAATGGCAACCCACTCCAGTATTCTTGTCTGGAGAATCCCAGGGATGGGGGAGCCTGGTGGGCTGCCATCTCTGGGGCCGCACAGAGTCAGACATGACTGAAGCAACAGCATAGGCATATAATCATTTTCAGATTCTTTTCCCTTATAGGTTATTACCATATATTGAGTATAGTTCCCTGAATATGTAGTAGGTCCTTGTTAGCTATTATTTTATGTGTAGTAGTATATATATGTTCATCTCAAGCTCCTAATTTATTCCTCCCACAGAAGTTATATTTAAAAAAATTTTTTTGCCCATGCCGCATGGCATGCAGACTCTTAATTCCCTAATCAGGGATCAGATCCGCACCCCCTGCAGTGGAAGCCTGGATTCTTAACCACTCGATCTCCAGGGATGTCCCCAGAAATTTTTCTTTTTTAATGAAATCCAATTTTTCAAAAAATTTTTTTTTTCTGGGTCATTCTTTTGGTATCTTATCTATGAAGTCTTTGCCTAAAGCAAGGTCATAAAGTTTTCTCCTAGGGAAGTTTTGTGACTTGGGGACTTATATATTAGTCTCTTATCTGGTGTGATGGGTGAATCAGTTAATTTTTTGTATATGAATATTTAATATTTTAGCACTGGTTTTTGAAATGACTATCTCTCGTTCTTTCTCCATTGAGTAACTTTTGCACTTGTGTTGAACTTGGGTTCAGTTGTCCGCACAGGTGTGGCCCCTGTACTCTGTGACTGTCTTCTAACAGGTGCGGGAATCTGGCTGTGTCATGTTAGTACACCTGATAGGTTTGCAGGATGAGATGAAGACTATCCTTCGATATATTTTTGTGTGTGTCATCTCTTTACAGTCCCTCTCTGCAACAGGAGTCGTTTAGAATACACACACACTTTCATACACATAAGCTTATGGACCTATATTTATATATAGTTCTCTATTTTTATTTGGATATAATTTCAGACTTACAGAAAGGTGACAAGAATAGCACAAAGAATTCTAAGCTATCCTTCTCCCACGTTTCCCAAATGTTAACACTTGATCACACTTGCTTTATCCTTTCTCTGGCTACCTAATGTGTATGTGTGTGTGTGTGTGTTGTGTTGTGTGTGTCTGTGTGTACAAAAGGTATAATTTTTTCTCCTGAAAGATTTGAGTAAATTACAGGCATAATACCCTTTTATCTACTAAATATAGTTTAGTGGGTTTTGTTTTTTTTTTTTTTTTTTGGTGGAATTGCTTGGGTTAGTTCATTTTTTCTCTCCTCAGGGTGATTGGTGATACTGTCCATTTGAAATACCGCTTGGCTTGTTGGTAAATTAATAGGACAGTGTTAGAACACCATGATAAGGGCTAGTAGTTTGTCAGTTAATCAGAAAAGATGCTTTACTGTGGAACATGATAAAGATGCATACAGACCTGAAAATGCTTGGTTTTAATCTAAAATACCTAACATTCATGGTCTTCATTTAGCGTGCTTTTACTGTGGCATCAGTTCTTTGTGTTTAGATTCTGTTGATCACTTTAGGTGTGTTTAGTGATCAGAACTGTGATACAAACCTGATGGTGTTACAAGCAGAGGTGTTATTCTAGGGAGGGATTAGCCCATGATCCTTTGAGCAAGTTCACTCTAGAGCAGTCACTGTTGTAAATATCATTTAAGTGGAACCCTCTTCTCTGACCTTCATTTCACTGATTTCCTGCATAATCTGACGGTCTCCACTCCATCTGTAAGACGTGACAGTTGATGCTCACTGAATATTCTCGGCCCCGGGGCTGCTCTCTGGCACTTTTGAGTTGGTTTCTCAGTCGGTGTTCATCCCTAAGCCTGTTGCTCTTGGTTTCTGTGATTGCTGTTTCGTTTAAATCCTGATTATATATTTGCCAGAAATTAAAAAGCGTGTTAAAAAGGTGCAAATTGTGTTGCATAGAACACTAGCCCTACAACAGGATTAGCAAAAAAAATGGGTTCTGAGATCAAATAAGGTTTGGTAAAATTTCCTCCTGGGAATTTGCAGTGTCTGTCAGCCAGTGAGCGGCTCTGTGTGGTCCTACTGAATAGAAACACAGAGTAAATGCAGTCTTTGTGTGCACACCCTCCGTATTTGTGCTCTGAGATTATTTTTTAAGGCTAGAAAAATAAATGAACACGTTAATGTTCTATCTGTGTTTCCTATATGGTAAATGCCTAGTGAATTTATATTAAGTTAAACAAATGAATGACTTGATGTGGCTAAAGTGAGGGGTTACATTTAGAGCTTTTTCTTACACAACTTGTCTCATTTAGTTATTGGATATGGTTCAAAGGATGACTGTCTGTACAGGGTCAGGGGGATGAGATTTGGGGAGGCGTGTAGCTGAAAAAGTAAAGGAGGAAAAGTAGAACATGTAGAAAATGAATTTAGGCCTCTAATTACCAATTATGTATGGTTCATAATAAACCTTTGTTTTCTTTTAATTAGACTATCAGAATTTTCTACATTGTTAATTAAAATAAATTGCATTTTGTGGAACCCAGTTTATCACTCGAATCCAAAGTCTTATTTTTTTTTTTTTTTGGCTTGGAATCCAACTTTAAAATTCTAAACCTAAATAAGCCATACCTCTTTCTGAACTAGACTAGATCAGTGTGAAACCTATAGAAGATATTTTTCTAAGGCCTGTTTCATATATTTATAGAAAATGTGTAGGATAAAAAGTATCCCAGCTGAGCTATATTAAATTCCTAATAGGGAAGAAAGTGAAAGTCACTCACTCGTGTCTAACTCTTTGCGACCCCATGGACTATATAGTCCATGGAATTCTCCAGGCCAGAGTGGGTAGCCTTTCCCTTCTCCAGGGGATCTTCTGGACACAGGGATCGAACCCATGTCTCCTGCATTGCAGGCGGATTCTTTCCCAGCTGAGCCACAAGGGAAGAAGCCCAGCATTGCTGGAGTGGGTAGCCTGTCCCTTCCTCAGTGGATCTTCCTGATTCAGAAATCAAACCGGGGTCTTCTGCATTGCAAGCAGATTCTTTACCAATTGAGCTGTCAGGGAAGCCCTAATAGGGAAGGCCTCCACCTAGTTTTGATCCAGTTCAGGCAGAGGCTATAGGCTGGGAGATGTTACCTAATTCCCATAGATGAGTCTGTTTCTCTGTTCTCATCTACTCCTGCTAGAAAAGAGTATGGTGTTGGAGAGGGTGGAATTAGTGATCAGGGAAAGGTGTTTTCTATTTTGGGGGATTTATGCATTTCTT
Organism: Cephalophus harveyi; assembly: GCA_006410635.1. Classification (NCBI taxonomy): domain Eukaryota; kingdom Metazoa; phylum Chordata; class Mammalia; order Artiodactyla; family Bovidae; genus Cephalophus; species Cephalophus harveyi. Next base: position 1,030,171 of record SJYT01075646.1, read on the forward strand.
GCCTTTATTTGGTTTGTCACTTCTACATCCCAACAGAATCTAATGAAGGAATTCAGGAGATTTCTATCTTTTCCAAAATGCCATATCTACTTTCTCATTAACAGTCAGACATCCCAGCTAGGTCATTGAAAGACACAAGCCAGCAACACCAGTGACACTGGCTGTGATTACTGAGAGAGCCAAATACAGCATCTATTACACAAATAGATGAGCCCATAGACTTCCCAAGAGGCCATCAGTGAGCAAAGACAGGCGGTGACAGGTGTGAATGGTGCCGATTTGTGGGGATACTCGGGCAGGTGTGAGCCCCTGGCTCCATCCTGCTGATGCTCCTGGGTGAGGAGGATTGCAAACTAACTGCACTGTTTCTCACTGTGTCCAGAAAGTGCTGTTCTCTCTGGGGGGATCCTTTCTGTATTACGCTGACCGCTTCAAGCTCTACAGTGCCTTCTGCGCCAGCCACACGAAGGTCCCCAAGGTCCTGGTGAAAGGTAAGGCTTAGGAGGCCCGGGCAGCAGGTGGGCATGTTAATGGTCAATTCACGTTTGTGTAGCTGACCATGGTCGGGGGCTTTTGGATGGAAATCTAAGAGTCATTGTTGTGCCAGATAGATATTCCAGCAAGCTACAAGTGAGAGTACACTTGTCTCTCGGTGTCTGTGGGGTATTGGTTTTAGGGTCCCCCATGGACACCAATGGAGAAGGCAATAGCAAGCCACTCCAGTACTCTTGCCTAGAAAATCCCATGGATGGAGAAGCCTGGCAGGCTGCAGTCCATGGGGTCGCTAGGAGTCGGACGCGACTGAGCGACTTCACTTTCACTTTTCGCTTTCACACAATGGAGAAGGAAATGGCAACCCACTCCAGTGTTCTTGCCTGGAGAATCCCAGGGACGGGGGAGCCTGTTTGGCTGCTGTCTATGGGGTCACACAGAATCGGACACGACCGAAGTGACTCAGCAGCAGCATGGACACCAAATTTCCAGGATGCTCAAGTCTCTCATATACATTGTGTACTGTTTGCACATAACCTATGCGTATTTTCCCATGTGTGTGTGCTTAGTTGTTTAGTCGTGTCCAGATCTTTTGTAAACCCCTGAACTGTAGCCCGCCAGGCTGCTTTGTCCAGGGATGTTTTCAGGCAAGAATACTGGAGTGGGAAGCCACTTGCTGCTCTAGGGGTTCTTCCCACCCAGGGATTGAACCTCAAGTCTCTTTATTACTAGCACCACCAAACATTGCTAGGTTACTGGAAATACCTAATACAGTATATGCGTGCATGCCAAGTCACTTCAGTCGTGTCTGACTCTTTTGTGACCCCATGGACCATAGCCTGCCAGGCTCCTCTGTCCATGGGATTCTCCAGGCAAGAATACTGGAGTGGTTGTCACATCCTTCTCTAGGGGATCTTCCCACCCCAGGGATTGAACTTATGTCTCCTGTGCTGGCTGCTGCTGCTGCTAAGTCACTTCAGTCGTGTCTGACTCTGTGCGACCCCATAGACAGCAGCCCACCAGGCTCCCCTGTCCCTGGGATTCTCCAGGCAAGAATACTCAAGTGGGTTGCCATGCCCTCCTCCAGGGGATCTTCACCACCCAGGGATCAAACCCAGGTTTCCAACATTGCGGGCGGATTCTTTACCATCTGAGCCACCAGGAAAGCCCAGTACAGTATAGGTGCCATGTAAATAATTGTCGATACGCAGCAAATTGAAGTTTTGCCTTTTGGAACTTTCTGGAATTTTTCTCCCAACTATTTGCTCTTCATCGTTGGTTGAATCCACAATGCAGAACCTGTGGATATAGAATCCTTAGATATGGAGCGCTGACTGTACTGAGAAATTAAATGCAATAATATCTTGAATTAATAGTGTTGTCAATTTTCTTATTGTGAAAGTTTTGACTCAGCTCTTCAGGGTCAGAATTGATAAGTCATTTTCCAATTATGCAAAAACATAGGGGATTTAGAAATTCCCTACTTTATTTGTATTTTCATTAATTTCATAATAACCTACCACACTTCATATACCTTTGTGTGTCATTTCATCTTTCCCTCACCGATTTTTGTTCCCAGGTGTGTGATAATAGTCACCACCATCACTACTAAAATTGCTTCAATTATTTGCAGAAGTCCAGCTGTAATTCCGTTTTGCACAGAGAAGAGTAGAAGCTGTATACTGGCAAGCTCGTGTTCCTAAGTGTTCTTAGAAGATGGTGGGTGTGCTGAGAGTCACTAGAAAGCTGTTTCTTTTCCATAGTTCTGCATGTGACTTTGATAGGTTAAGGGACTAGAGAAATGTGGCCTTGGTAAACAGTAGAAGCTATAGAAAGTTCAGTTTCAAAGGATCTCTGGAAATCAGCCTGCTCTTCCTTTTACACCTTACCATGTGGCTGCCATGCAAACAACTGCTGAATATGTAAGTAATTTACTTACATTTGTGTTTGCTGCCAAAGAGAACTAGCTTGATTTAATTCAAAACTTATTATAATAAAGATGAATATAACACAGGTCTCTGGATAGCAAAAGATCCTGCCCCAGATAATGACATACTTAATGACATACTTAATGATAGTTCCAGTCCATGCAAAAGTGTTCTACTTCAGCATAGAAACTTAAAGGAACCTGGGAATTTCCTTGTCCAGCTATATGACAGCTATATGTCCAGCTATAGCTGCACTGGTCATATAGTTCTGTGTATGTATTTCTTTTTAAACTCTAACTGAATGCTCTGTTATGAGTGTTAACAATTTCAGAGCACTTCGCTCTCTGGTAAAATTATATACTCATCACAGTCCTTAAAGCAGTTTGTGTTATTTTTACTCACTTGATTAAATTCTGCCCCTGTAGATTTTCAAAAATTCAAAATGATTATATTTCGCACCTGAAAAATCTTAGAGTCTTTTGGAATCATCCCTTAAACCGTTAGGTATGACCCATATTTTTCTGATGGCCCAATGTGCAGATAGGATGAAGAGAACTCTTTGAGAACAGGAAGTACCTGCCTGGGCTGCTTTGCAACCACTGCATTCCCAGTCTCCTTTCTCTTCATGGATTTGGTGGCTGGATCCATGGAATCTGATTCCTCTTGATGGGCCTTGAAATGGCTGAGAAGATGGTAGTCTTTACAAGGCCTTTCCCCACGGCTGCTGTTTTTCTTAATTGAATAAAGAGTGAGAAGACTCATTCTGTGCTTTCGCGATACCCTTTGACAGTCTCTTCAGTTCTTCTTTTCCTTCGGCTGTGCTGGGTCTTCCTTGCTGTGTGAGGACTTCCTCTCATTGTAGTGAGCAGACTTCGCATTGCAGCGGCTTCATTAGTTGCGGAGCATGGGCTCTAGGTGAGGGGGCTTCAGGAGTTGCAGTGCGTGGGCTCAGAAGTTGTGGCCAGGGGGTTAGTTGCCCCTTAGCATGTGGGATCTTCCTTGACCAGGGACTGAACCCATGTCCCTTGCATTGCAGGGTGGATTCTTAACCACTGGACCACCAGGGAAGCCCTATCTTTTGTTCTTAGCTCACATTCCTAATTTTTGGAGATGGAAATATATTTTATCAGAAGCTTAAAAAAGTATATGCCTACAGTTAGTCATTTTAATACATTGTCCATTCTTCTTCCCATTTTTGCCCTCAGTTCAGCCTCTCTTTCCACCATTTCTTTGGAAAGACATGTCGTATCTTCCCGACTGTCCACTGGCAGATACCTTTCTGATTGTCTGGGGGCCCACAACTTCCCAGGGCTGATTTTCAGCCTAGCTGGGACACAGATAAAAGCCCAGCCCATGAGGAAATTGCTGCCTGTGTTACCTTAGGTCAGTTGTATGTTTCCCTCTGAGATGAACCCTGATAGCTGGTAGCACTGCATTGACACGGAACAGATCTTAAAAGGGGTTCCCTGCAGGAGCCCAGCACTGCTCCACTTACCCAGCTGCAAGGTACTGCTGCTGCTTTTTTTTTTCCTTCCTCTTCTCAAAAGAGGTTCTATCAGCAATGAAATGCTTGAAAGATTAGAAAAACTAGGGTAAGCAGTGTTAGAAGATGCAGACTTTTGTATCATTCAGAGATGGCGAGGCCAACAGATCGGGAGACAATTACCATCAGAAGTTTGTGGGACTTCCCTAGTGGTCCATTGGCTAAGACGCTGCACTTCCAATGCAGGGAACCAGGTTCGATCCCTGATCAGGGGTCTAGATCCCACATGCCACAGCTAAGAGTTCGCAGGCTGCAACCAAAGATCCCAGCAGAGCCAAATAAATAATTTTTTTTAATTTAAAAGAAAGATTGTGTGTTATTCACGGTTGCCAAGAGGAGGGGAGAGGGTCACTCAATGCAGGGCCGTGAGAGGAAGCACCAGGGTCCACCAGGAGGCAGAATGAGTGAAGGGAAGGCACAGGCAGGACGCTACGTTGTGGCATCTGCAGGAAGGAATGGGTGAAGCAGGGCAAGTGGGCTTGGGATTGGCTAATTTGAGTAATCTCAGCAGGCTCTGGGGTGGGAGGGCTGTCCTGAGTTCTCTGGGACCTGGCTCTGGGATGCTTAGGGCAGGGGCAGTATCGGCCTAGAGTTATAAAAGCCTCATAAAAGAGAGATGGAGGCGGGGGCTCTGGATTGGTTGGTTTATGTATGAAAGGCATGCTTGCAGGTGATTCCTGGGCTATCTGCAGGGACTGACTCGTTCTAGGACAGGCTCTCCCGGGTCCGTAAGGCCTTTGATGTCAAAATATCAGATTAAGAAGACATGCAACAGCAACCCTTGAAAACCTCCGTGTGTAGGACTTACAGACTCTGTTATCCCTCAGCTCAGGGGTCATCAGCCTCCGGGATCTAATGCCGGGTTATCTGAGGTGGAACTGATGTAATCATAATAGAAACAAAGTGCACAATAAGTGTAATGTGCCCGAATCATTCCCAAACCATCCCCTCCTCCCCAATCTCAGGAAAAATGGTCTTCCAAAATCAGTCCCTGGTGCCGAAAAAGGTTGGAGACCGCTGCTAACTCATTGGAGCTCTGCTCACTCCTCCTAAATAAACAAAGAAATCTGACGGGCAGGCCTTCTCTGACCACTCACTGTACTCTCAATCCTGTGAAAAGGCACCTTGGAATTAGTGAAGTTGTGAGAAGGGAGTCATTTGGATGTTCTGCTTAGTCTGTATTTAAACTCTTTCAGCCAAGACGGACGCAGCTTTCAAGGCGTTCCTAGACGCCCAGAACCCAAAGCAGCAGCACTCGTCTACCCTGGAGTCTTACCTCATCAAGCCCATCCAGAGGATCCTCAAGTATCCGCTTCTGCTGAAGGAGCTTTTTGCTCTGACGGACGCAGAGAGCGAGGAACACTACCACCTGGATGGTGAGCCAAGAGCCCCTGAGAACTGCCCCTTGTTCACGTCTCTCCCAGAGTCTTTAAATGGTCTTTTCATTTATTTCATGACCTGTTTTCCTCCAGTGGCCATCAAGACTATGAACAAGGTTGCAAGTCATATCAATGAAATGCAGAAAATCCATGAGGAATTTGGGGCTGTGTTTGACCAGCTGATCGCTGAACAGACCGGTGAGAAAAAAGAGGTAAGAACCCCTCTTCTACCCAGCATGCTTGTCTGTAGAGCTGGGTTGGCTTGTTTCTTTTTAAGGTGTTATTTATAAGTAAAATAGTAACAATGATAGTATTTTTGTTGCTGGCAATTTTTTTTTTAATTGAAGCATAGTTTATTTACAGTATTTTGTTAGTTTCTGATGTGCAGCAAAGTGATTCAGTTTGCATATATATATTCTTTTACAGATTCTTTTCCATTATAGTTTATTACAAGATATTGAATATATTGCCCTGTACTATACAGTAAGACCTTGTCATTTTCTATTTCATATATAGTAGTTTCTGTTAGTTTCATAATGAAAGTGAAAGAGGAGAGTGAAAAAGTTGGCTTAAAGCTCAACATTCAGAAAACGAAGATCATGGCATCTGGTCCCATCACTTCATGGGAAATAGATGGGTAAACAGTGGAAACAGTGCCAGACTTTATTTTTTTAGGCTCCAAAATCACTGCTGATGGTGACTGCAGCCATGAAATTAGAAGACGCTTACTCCTTGGAAGAAAAGTCATGTCCAACCTAGATAGCATTTTCAAAAGCAGAGACATTACTTTGCCGACTAAGGTCCGTCTAGTCATCTCCTAATTTATCCTTCCCCTTTCCCCTTTGATAACTATAAGTTTGTTTTCTATGTCTCTGAGTCTCTTTTTCTTTCATAGATAAGTTTAATTGTATCATACTTTAGATTCTACATATAAGTGATATCATATGATATTTGTCTTTCTCTGATTTGCTTCAATTAGTATGATAATCTCAGGTCCATCCATTTTTGCTGAAAATTGCATTATTTCATTCTTTATTATGGCTAAGTAGTAATACACTGGAATAGTATATATATTATATGAGTGTATATATGTGTATATATTGGAGAAGGCAATGGCACCCCACCCCAGTACTCTTGCCTGGAAAATCCCATGGATGGAGAAGCCTGGTGGGCTGCAATCCATGGGATCGCTAAGAGTCGGACATGACTGAGCAACTTCACTTTCACTTTTCACTTTCATGCACTGGAGAAGGAAATGGCAACCCACTCTAGTGTTCTTGCCTGGAGAATCCCAGGGACAGAGGAGCCTGGTAGGAGGCCGTCTATGGGGTCGCACAGAGTCACACACGACCGAAGCGACTTAGCAGCAGTAGCAGCATGTGTATATATATGTATACACGTCTTCTTATCCATTCATCTGTCAGTAGACGCTTAGGTTGCTTCTATGTCTTGATTTTTGTAAACAGTGCTGCTATGAACATTGGGGTGCATATATCTTTTCAAATTAGAGTTTTCTCCAGGTATGTGCCTGGAGTGGACTTGCTGGACCATATGGCAATTCTATTTTTAGGTTTTTAAGGAACCTCCAAACTGTTTTCTGTAGTGGCTACACCAGTGTACATTCCCACGTTGGTAGAACTTCTGTCTTTTACCCAAGGCTACACTGTGAATTTTCTTTCTCAGTTGAATTATTTCTTAGGTTAGGAAACATATCCTGATTCTTTCTCTTCACCCTCCAGACCTCTGATTTTGTTCTCTCTTAAGTGTGAGAGTGAATTTCTGTGACCATGACTTGGACTGTTTCTCTAAACAATGTTGAAGGTCATGGCCGTATATCCAGAGACTGGACTAATAATTGACAAGTAGTAGGCTCTCAGTGAATATTTACTGAATGAGGGAAAGTTTCAAATGACTCTGAATCTTTTTTATTTTTAAAGTCTGCCTGAAACTGTACTTAGAATAAAGAGTCACAGGAACAGATACGCTTGAGAAAAATGTAAAATGAACTCTAAGTTGTGTCTGAGTCACTGAGGAGAGCTGATGGGAATGGGGTGCAGATAGTACTGAGATGGATCAGACGGATGTGCTACGGAATGATACTCACCAATGCTGCTGTGCCTCCTGGTTTGATTGGAATGTTGTCCTCATTTTCCTTTCTGCCTCGAAAAAAGCAACAAGCCAGCAGGGAACTATGAAGAGAAACTCTCTTGCTGTGATTGGAAGGGGGGAAAGGCAGAGGGCTGGTGAGGATAAGACCTGGTTGTTTAGTCTGGAAAAGAAAACAGCCTTCTCTTTGGAGGTGTAAAGGTTTATTGTCTAACGGGTTCCCATTTATGTCCTTGGTGAAACAAAAGAAGTTTTGGACTGTAAAAAGATAATTTTCAGAAAAAGGTAAAATCATGACCTCTCATAGAGATGTAAAGCGAACAAATATGAAGATGTGTATTTTACTCAGATGATGTGAGGGAACCCGGCAGTCAAAATAGCAGGTGTATGTACAAAGTGAAGAAATGGTGAGGTGATTTGTAAATACAGACAAATTGGTTTTTCCACAGCGGGAGGAATCAATTAAAGTCACTACCAGGCTGGAAAGAATGTACACATTTATCTGTTTCCTGCACCTTACAAAGGAGTTCAAAGACACCTAGATACGGAGCTGGACTCTGATAGCGCAAGAGGGTGTGCTGTAAAGGCTGCTCAGTTTTCCACTGAAACACAATTTTTATTCACCATGGTATTTCAGAAGAATATGTGAATATTCTCTGTCTACCAGGCAGACAGTTTAATCTATCAAAATGTGGAAAAGACAGACATGTCTCTCTGGATTTTGTTTTCATTTTCTTGTAAAATTTTATAGTAAGAAAAATGCACTATGTTTAATAAAGAAAAGAGCAAGCTACAGAAAAAGGCAAGAAGTAAAACTACCTGCAGTCTCAGAACACAAAACTTACCTCTTGATGTTTGGGTGTTTATTTTTTTTAAAAAATATGTTTATTATGTACTTGAATATTGAATATAATTCCATATATATTCTTGAATATTTTGGAAATTATTTTGTGCGTTGAGTTTTTTTTATGTTGAACAAAGAATTATTTAATTTTCACGTTACTTTAAATGATTCAAAAGGATCATTGAAATGATTGTGTAATATTTTACTGTGTGATTGAACAATGACTTGCTTAATTCCTGTTGTCAAGTACTTCTCTTGGCTTCATTTGACAACTATGAATAATACTTCAGAATTATAAGGCTTCTATCCTGTATTTTAGTTTATTTCATTTTGACAGAAGTGAATTTTATTGAGTCATGGAAATGAACAATTGCAGTGCATTTCATTATATTCCAAATTGATTTCTGAATTTTAATGATCTTGAGAGCAAAGGACTATTATGCCAAAGACTAGAAGGTAATATGGATAGCAGATTGCGAAGACTTTAGACAAAAAGCTGAATATGATTCACACGTCAGACTATAAAAGGGCATATGGCTTTGGTGGAACTGCCCAACCTCCAAAATGAAATTCTGTCAACTAAGTAAGAAATCTTTCCAGCAGGGAACAAAGAGATGTAGTGCTATGCAAAACAGTCTCTTGTGAGCAGAGTTTTTGTTAGGGTAAAAATGTGCAAAAGATGGAAGGAGGGACCTTTGACCACATACCAGTATTTCATGGTAGGAAAGTCCTATATCAGTAGTAAGATGTCTGAAGATCACAAAAATGAAAGCTTGGAGAAGATGCAAAGAGAGCAACAGAAGATTATGTCTTAGCGCTATAGGAAGAATAAGAAAGAAAAAGACCACTACCAGGGGCTAGAGGTATCATAAGCAAAGACATTTGATGACCCAGAGAAAATGACTCAAATCCACTTGATGTCTTTTTTTCTCCACTGAAGAGAATGGTCTTCGAACTGGAAAAGGTGGAGTGATATTGAATCCACAAAAGTGAAACCCTAGGGAGAATGGTCCTGGGGAAATACTGTGTCCTGTGCCAAGATCAGTGATAAGTCTGTAGCAATACTTAGAGAAAGCAGTATTGTTCCCTTAGTGGATACTGCCCTGGGCGTGTGGTTGACTAGTTACTTAATATGAACAAAGTAATATAATTGCTTGATGTTTTTAACCATTGACCATATGACTAATAATATAGCTCACTAGTAATTAGAGTAATTATTATTACTATAATGACCTTGATCATTATAATGGCAGTAGTACCACTCTGTTGTACACTGCCGGAGCTCCATTTCCAGCATTGCGGCCCAGAGTGGTGATTAAATGGCATCATGCTCGCTGGAGGGCTGCTTGGTGGCTGGCCTATCTAGAAACTTGGTCAGATCAAAAGCAGCAAAATAAACCAGAGCCATCTGTCCTTGAGAAATTCAACATCAAGTTTTCAAATATTCACATTGCTGCTTTGAGGGAGAAGGTCTCAGGCTTGCTTTCTATGGACACAGAGTAAAAGTGAGAGGCTGGTGGGCGAGGGCTCCAGGGAGGCATACTGGGAGAAGACCCTCCCCACAATTGATGGGGTGGCCCAGTGGATGAACCTTGGACTCAGGTTGTTGCAAAGCCTCGTCCTCTGACATGTTAGCACAGGGAGCCGCATGGAGGGACCAGATGATCCTTGCACCTGGGATTAGGTTGCTCAGTGGGGGAGGATGGGATTTTGATAGGCGTGGAAGTGGTCAACAGCTCCAGTGAAAAAGACACACATGACAATTGTCAGGCACGGACACTGGTGGAATCTGAGGATTATCATGCTTCTGTAAGGAGAAGAGGACCTTGTCCATCTGAGATGTCTTAGCATTTGACCTTTGAGGATGCAAGAATAGACCTTGCGGTTTCTAAGGACCCCAGAGCTCACATTGTACAAGCTTGAAGAACAATCTCCCAGCACCTCAGCTGGCTTATTTTTCCTCCTCTAAAGTGCAGTGAAATCTTTGTTAAAATGAGGCAGAAGAAGAAGAAATGAAGTAAAGATTGCACTGCTTCCCAGAAGACCCTTGCTCCAAAGGGACTTAAATTCACAGGTGGCAATGTCTGTAGTTTCCTCGATCTTTGTCATGGATGACCATTGTTTCCCCTTGGGTAACTATCTATTTTAACACCAAACTTCTGTGATTTTATTCATCAGTTTTGACAGGTCTTTTGTTGTTGAGCTGCTAAGTTGTGTTCAACTCTCGCAACCCCATGGACTATATCTGCCAGGCTCCTCTGTCCATGGGATTTCCCAGGCAAGAATACTGGAGTGGGTTGCCATTTTGTTCTCCAGGGGATCTTCCCAATCCAGGGATTGAACCGAGCCTCCTGCATTGTGTGGGCAGATTCTTTACTGTTGAGCCACTAGGGAAGCCCTTTGATAGCTTTACTGCAAGTGAATTTCAGAAGCCCTATTTGTATCTTTTGGCCACCATATTCTTGGAATTCTGATATGCAAACACAGAATAAAGGGGGAAAAGATGACCAGATGGAAGACATTATTTAGAGGCATTTTTCATGAAGTCATATTGACACCAGCCTGTCGAATTTTAAAATGTCATGAATATCTTGAGTGTGTATGACATTACCCAGTAAGCTTTGCCCTGGATTTCAGGTTGCAGATCTGAGCATGGGAGACCTGCTGTTGCATACCACCGTCATCTGGCCAAACCCGCCCGCCTCGCTGGGCAAGTGGAAAAAGGAGCCCGAATTGGCAGCGTTTGGTATGTGTCACCAAAGGGCTTGGAGGGGCAGAGGGAGGCTGGCTTATTTTTTGAAATAAGTTAACATTTCTTTTCCAAGACACAGTTTATTAAAGTATACTTATGTGAGTTAGCTGCATTGTCTTCTTGCTGTGGCCACTAACGTGTCACCGATACTCAATTACACCTTCCAGCTAAGTACGACCAACGTGACCCCCCCCTGTTGTGCTGTGTCTCACCCGGGTGTAGACACATAGGCAGGAAAAGGTGTTTTTAAGCTGCTGCTCCAAATATCATTTGAAAATGATGAAAGAAAAGTCAACACATCCAAACTGTCTCTGTATATGAGCCCCCCAATCCGAGATCTTTTGTTCTTTCCCTGACTCTGTGTTGCTGTTTGTGATGGGTTCAGGGCATGGTTCTCAGCTCATCTGTTTTGGCGCCACTGGGTGCCTTGATCAGTTATAAGGTGCTTGTCAGTCACGCTGGTATTATGAAGGATTATTTTCTTGTATTTCTTTTGAATTGAAGGATGATTGCTCTATGATATTGTGTGGGTTTCTGCCACGTTGTTGTTCATGACTGTTGCCTGGTTGTGTCCGACTCTTTGCGCCCCTGTGGACTGCAGCATGCCAGGCCTCCCTGTCCATCACCATCTCCCAAAGTTTGCCCAAGTTCATGCCCATTGCATCCATCAATATGAATCAGCCATAGGTATACATATGTCCCCTCCTTCCCACATTCCGCCTCTCTAGGTTGTCACAGAGTCCTGGTTTGAGTTCCCTGAGTCAAGGATTATTTTTTCAATAAACTAGTTCTGATGGATATAGTTGCCACAATTAGAAATCTCATGTTGTTTTACTGGAAAATGCTTTTTTGAAAGAGAAAAACTGTGAGTTAGCCCACTGTGCATAATTCAGGAAACACAGCTCATTGTTGTGTGTAAATGCTTGTACAGCACACGTGTTGTTCCTGAGTATAAAATGATCAACCGTGATCAGTGACCAGTATTCTTGCTTTTGTTTTAGGCTGTGTCATTTCCTAGCTTCCCCTAGAAGATTCATAGGCGAGTAATAATATAAATGAAATCTAATATTAATATTTCCATTCACCTTCCTTCTCTTATCTTTCTTTGGATAGAAGAGGGAAAGTTTTGCTGTTTACTGTTTTTTTAATTTTGTTTTTTAAATTTTATTTTTTAATTAAAGGATAATTGTTTTACAGAATTTTGTTGTTTTCTGTCAAACCTCAACATGAATCAGCCATAGGTATACACATGTCCTCTCCCTTTTGACCCTCCCTCCCATCTCCCTCTCCATCCGACCCCTCTAGGTTGATACAGAGCCCCTGTTTGAGTTTCCTGAGCTATACAGCAAATTCCCATTGGCTATCTATTTTACATATGGTAATGTAAGTTTCCATGTTACGCTTTCCATACATCTCACCCTCTCCTCCCTTCTTCCCATGTCTATAAGTCTATTCTCTATGTCTGTTTCTCCACTGCTGCCCTGTAAATAAGTTCTTCAGTACCATTTTTCTGGATTCTGTATGTATGCATTAGAATATGATATTTATCTTTCTCTTTCTGACTCACTTAATTCTGCATAATAGGCTCTAGGTTCATCCACCTCATCAGAACTCAAAGGTGTTCCTTTTTGTGGCTGAGTAATATTCCATTATGTATATATACCACAACTTCTTTATCCATTCATCTGTCGATGGACGTCTAGATTGCTTCCGTGTTTTAGCTGTTGTAAATAGTGCTGCAGTGAACAATGGGATACGTGTGTCTTTTTCAATTTTGGTTTCCTCAGGGTATATGCCTAGGAGTGAGATTGCTGGGTCATATGTTAGTTTTATTCCTCGTTTTTTAAGAAATCTCCATACCGTCTTCCATAATGGCTGTATCAGTATACATTCCCACCAACAGTGGAAGAGCGTTCCCTTTTCTCCACACCCTCTCCAGCATTTATTGTTTGTAGACTTTTTGATGATGGCCATTCTGACTGGTGTGAGGTGACATCTCATTGTAGTTTTGATTTGCATTTCTCTAATAATGAATGATGTTGAGCATCTTTTCATGTGTTTGTTAGCCATCTGTATGTCTTCTTTGGATAAATGTCTGTTTAGGTCTTTTTCCCACTATTTGATTGGGTTGTTTGTTTTTCTAGCATTAAGTTGTATGAGCTGCTTATATATTTTGGAAATTAATCCTTTGTCAATTGTTTCATTTTTTATTATTTTCTCCCATTCTGCGGGTTGTCATTTCACCTTGCTTGTAGTTTCCTTTGCTGTGCAAAAGCTTTTAAGTTTAATTAGGTCCCACTTATTTATTTTTATTTCCATTACTCTAGGAGGTGGGTCATAGAGGATCTTGCTTTGATTTATGTCATCAAATGTTCTGCCTGTTTTCCTCTAGGAGTCTTACAGTTTCTGGTCTTTCATTTAGGTCTTTAATCCATTTTGAGTTTATCTTTGTGTATGGTGTTGGGAAGTGTTCTAATTTCATTCTTTGACATGTAGCTGTCCAGTTTTCCCAGCACCATTTACTGTAGAGGCTGTCTTTGCCCTGTTGTATATTCTTGCTTCCTTTGTCAAAAATAAGGTATCCATGAGTGCCTGGGTTTATTTCTGGGCTTTCTATCTTGTTCCATCGGTCTATATTTCTGTTTTTGTGCCAGTGCCATACTGTCTTGATAACTGTAGCTTTGTAGTATAATCTGAAGTTAGGAAGGTTGATTCCTCCAGCTCCATTCTTCTTTCTCAAGACTGCTTTGGCTTTTCAGGGTCTTTTGTGGTTCCATATGAACTGTGAAATTTTTGTTCTCATTCTGTGAAAAATGTCTTTGGTAATTTGATAGGGATTGCATTGAATCTGTAGATTGCATTTGGTAGTATAGTCATTTTCACAATATTGATTCTTCTACCCAGGAACTTGGAATATCTCTCCATCTGTTTATGTCATCTTTGATTTCTTTCATCAGAGTCTTATAATTTTCTGTGTACAGTTCTTTTGCCTCCTTAGGTAAGTTTATTCCTAGATATTTAATTCTTTTTGTTGCAATGGTGAATGGGATTGATTCCTTAGTTTCTCTTTCTGATTTTTCATTGTTAGTATATAGAAATGCAAGTGATTTCTGTGTATTGATTTTGTATCCTGCAACTTTGCTGAATTCACTAATTAGCTCTAGTAATTTTCTGATACTATCTTTAGGGCTTTCTCTGTACAATATCATGTCATCTGCAAACAGTGAGCACTTTACTTCTTCTTTTCTGAACTGCATTCCTTTTATTTCTTTTTCTTCTCTGATTGCTGTAGCTAGGACTTTGGACTTCCAGAACTATGTTGAATAAGAGTGGTGAAAGTGGATGCCCTTGTCTTGTTCCTGATCTTAGCAGATGCTTTCAGATTTTCACCATTGAAAAAAATGTTTGCTGTAGGTTTATCATAGATGGCCTTTACTATGTTGAGGTAGGTTCCTTCAACGCCCATTTTTTGAAGAGTTTTAATCATAAATGGGTGCTGAATTTTGTCAAAGGCTTTTTCTGCATCTATTGAAATTATATAGTTTTTATCTTTCAATTTGTTAACATGATGTATCACACTGATTGATTTGCATATATTGAAGAATCCTTGCATCCCTGGAATAAACCCAGCTTGATCATGGTGTATGAGCTTTTTGATGTGTTGCTGAATTCTGTTTGCTAACATTTTATTGAGGATTTTTGCACCATGTTCATCAGTGATATTAGCCTGTAGTTTTCGTTTTTTGTGTTGTCTTTGGTTTTGTATCAGGGTGATGGTAGCTTCATAAAATGAGTTTGGAAGTGTTCCTTCCTCTGCAATTTTTTGAAAGAGTTTTGGAAGAATAGGCATTAGCTCGTCTATAAATCTTTAATAGAATTCTCCTGTGAAGCCATCTGGTCTGGGCTTTTGTGTTTTGGAAGATTTTTGATCACAGCTTCCATTTCAGTGCTTGTAATTGGGTTGTTCGTAATTTCTATTTCTTTCTGGTTCAGTCTTGGAAGATTGAACTTTTGTAAGAATCTGTCCATTTCTTTAGAATATCCATTTAATTGCCATGCAGTTGTTCATAATAGTCTCTTATAATCCTTTGTATTTCTGCATTGTCTGTTGTAACCTCTCCTTTTTCATTTCTAATTTTGTTTATTTGATTCTTCTCTTTTTCTTGATGAGTCTGGCTAAAGGTTTGTCAATTTTGTTTATCTTCTCAAAGAACCAGCTTTTAGTTTTATTAATCTTTACTATTGTTTCTTTTTCATTTCTTTCTGCTCAGATCATTATGATTTCTTTCTTTTTACTAATTTTTGGGTTTTTTTCTTCTTTTTCCAGTTGTTTTAGGTGTAAAGTTAGATTGTCTATTTGATGTTTTTCTTATTTCTTGAGGTAGGATTGTATTGCTGTTAACTTCCCTCTTAGGACTGCTTTTGCTGCATCTCATAGGTTTTGAGTTGTCATGCTTTCATTGTTATTTGTTTCTAGAAATTTTCTGATTTCCCTTTTGATTTCTTCAGTAATCTGTTGGTTATTTAGAAACATGTTGTTTAATCTCCATGTGTTTGTGTTTCTTACATTTTTTCTCCTTGTAAGTGATACATAGTTTCATAGCATTGTGATCAGGAAAGATACTTGATACAAATTCAGTTTTCTTAAATTTACTGAACTTTGATTTGTGACCCAAGATGTGATCTATCGTGGAGAATGTTCCATGTGCACTTGAGAAGGTGCATTCTTCTGCATTCGAATGTTGGTGTGTTTGATACTGTCCCAGAAGTCTCTGAGACTATCCTCAGTTCTTTCCATTCTTCTTACTTTATAAGTTATTTCCACCATTTTATCTTCCAGCTCACTGATTCGTTCTTCTGCTTCAGATATTCTGCTATAGATTCCTTTTAGAGTATTTTTAATTTCAGTAATTGTGTTGTTTGTCTCTGTATGTTTATTCTTTAATTCTTTGTTAATTGATTCTTACATTTTCTCCATTTTGTTTTCAAGGTTTTTGATCACCTTTACTATCATTTTTCTGAATTCTTTTTCAGGTAGCTTGCCTATTTCCTCTTCATTTATTTGGACTTCTGTGTTTCTAGTCTGTTCCTTCATTTGTGTAGTATTTCTCTGCCTTTTCATTTTTTTTTTTTTTAACTTACTATGTTTGAGGTCTCCTTTTCCCAGGTTTCAAGGTTGAATTCTTTCTTCCTTTTGATTTATGCCCTCCTAAGGTTGGTCCAGTGGTTTGTGTAAGCTTCCTGTAGGGTGAGATTTGTGCTGAGTTTTTTTGTTTGCTTGTTTTCCCTCTGATGTGCAAGGCTGAGTGAGGTGGTGATCCTGTCTGCTGATGATTGGGCTTGTATTTTTGTTTTGTTGTTTAGACGAGGTGTCCTGCACAGGGTGCTACTGGTGGCTGGGTGATGCTGGATCTTGTATTCAAGTGGTTTCCTTTGTGTGAGTTCTCACTATTTGATATTCCCTACAGTTAGTTTTCTCATAATCTAGGGTCTTGGAGTCAGTGCTCCCACTCCAAAGGCTCAGGGCTTGATTTCTGGTCAGGATGAAGATTCCACCAGTGGTTTTTTATGGCATTAAGTGAGATAAAACAGATACCCCAAAACAAGAAACCAAAGATGAACCCCAAACAAATGGTAGTTACAAAATCAGGCAAATAATAAATAAAATAATGAATATACACATATACACCCATGAACAAAGTCAAAGCAGTCCAACAAAAGTAAAGTGCAATAGATTGACCTGGTGAACCAAGGAAACCAAAAATTACATGTACCAAAGCACAAACTGGAAAAAAAAAAAAAAAAAAAAAACTGAAGCACGGTGCCAATTGGGGAATAAAGTTATGAAAATAAAGCTAACAAATATGTTGAGAGGAAAGGAAAGAAGGGAAAAAAAAGAATAGATATGCAAAGTTAAATAGAGGTAGATAAAGAAGATTTATGGACAGTTATGACCAACCTAGACAGCAACCTAGACAGCATAGATCATGGCATCTGGTCCCATCACTTCCTGCCAAATAGATGGGGAAACACTGGCTGACTTTATTTTTCTGGGCTCCAAAATCACTGGTGATTGCAGCCATGAAATTAAAAGATGCTTACTCCTTGGAAGGAAAGTTATGACCAACCTAGACGGCATATTAAAAAGCAGAGACATTACTTTGCCATCAAAGGTCCGTCTAGGACCTTCAAGGCTGTGGTTTTCCCAGTGGTCATGTATGGATAGGAGAGTTGGACTATAAAGAAAGCTGAGTGCCAAAGAACTGATGCTTTTGAACGGTGGTGTTGGAGGAGACTCTTGAGAGTCCCTTGGACTGCAAGGAGATCCAACCAGTCCATCCTAAAGGAGATCAGTCCTGGGTGTTCACTGGAAGGACTGATGTTGAAGCTGAAACTCCAATCCTTTGGCCACCTGATGCGAAGAGCTGACTCGTTTGCAAAGACCCCAGTGCTGGGAAAGATTGAGGGCAGGAGGAGAAGGGGACAACAGAGGATAAGATGGTTGGATGGCATCACCAACTCAATGGACATGGGTTTGGGTGAACTCCGGGAGTTGGTGATGGACAGGGAGGCCTGGCCTGCTGTCGTTCATGGGGTCACAAAGAGTCAGACACAACTGAGTGACTGAACTGAGCTGAATATATATTAAAGATTAACTGCAAGGTGAAAAGCACAATAGGAAAAGCAAACAAAGGAATAAATGTAGAAAAAAATAATAGGTTTAAGAAATTAAGAATTAAAAAAAAGAGAGAAAAAAGGAGAAAACTCCACAGAGCTGCAAAACCCCAAAGTAGAGGCAGAGTTTATAAAAACAACAAAAAATGTGACCAAAAAAAAAAAGCTCAAAAGCTTAGTTAGATTTCATAGTGTCAGTAAAATTGACAGCTACAACAGAGGGGGAAATAAAAGAAAAAAAAATCCTGAAGAATCAACAGAACAAGTCAAAACAGAAGAATAATCAATGTTTTTCTTGTCGCTGCTGTCAGAGTCCTTTCCCTCGCTGGGGGTCACAGTCCACCTCATCTCCCAGGAAGCCCTTCAACACTGTACTGATCTCTGGATCTGCTGTGGGGTCAGCTCAGATTCTAATCTGGTCCTATTCCTTTGTGTTCTTGCCTCCAATGTCCACAGCTATCAGAACTAGTGCGTTTTCTTTTGTGGGAGCTCTCAGTGTCCTTCTATATATTCCATAGACACAGAGTCTGCCTAGTTGATTGTGTGGATTTAATCTGCAGCTTGTACAGCTTGTTTGGGTCTTCTTCCTTAGTCACACTGCCCCTGGGTTTCAATTGTGGTTTTATTTCCAACTCTGCATGTGGGTCGTCCACTGGGGTTTGCTCCTGAGGCTGCCCTGGAGGACTTGGGTGTGCCCCGTGAGGGCCAGGTGTGGAGGTGGTGCAGCTGCTTGGCTCACAGGGGTTCTGGCAGCACCAGGTGGGCAGCAGGAAATAGAGTGGTCTAAAAGGGTATGGAAACCAGTATTGGCCAGTACGCTCCAGGATTCTTGCCTGAAGAATCCCCCTGACGGAGAAGCCTGGCAGGCCACAGTCTACAGGATCGCAGAGAGTTAGACATGACCAAAGTGACCCTACATGCCTAGGCACAAGACTTTTTTTGCCTGTGGCAGCTCTGCCCCAGTGAGAGTTGATGAGCATGAAGGTGGTACAGCTGCTTGCCTTGCGGGGACCCTGGCGGTGCCAAGTGTGCAGGGACACAGGCTACCTCCGCCACAGGAGTTACGGCGCTATCAGAAGCCTCTTGTACCTGGTGATCAGAATGCTTCTTTGGCCAGTCTTTCTCCATGGCTCCACCAGTTCAGGCACTTAGAGGGTTTCCTTGCCTGGGGTCCTTCTCTGTTGTTCGGCGTGTCAGGCACATAGAGGGGCCGCCCTGGCTGGGGTCCTACTCTGTAGTTTGGTGTGTCAGGCACTCAAACGGGCACCCTTGGTGGGGTCCTGCTCTCTAATTCAGTGCCTCAGGTGTTTGATGGGCCAGCCTCTCTGTTCAGCTGCTGGCCTGTTGGGGGAGAGGCTGTGGTGATGGCTCCACCCGCTACGCTGACTCAGCAGTATCGCCTTGCTTCCATGGCTGCCCAGCTTTCCTCCATAGGCATTTCCCACCACAATCTCCTCCCTCACATCCCCTCGATCTGTCTCTCTGCAGTCACCAGCAGCCCTCTCTCTGCTCCACAATCCCTAAACTCCAGCTCCCAGCCGCTGCACCTTCCAGGGGACCTGCGTCCTTGTCTGGGATGTGCATGGCTGTGGAAGGACTGTCTGCTTCTCATTCCATTTAGGCTGCCACGGATCAGCTGTTTCACTCTCACCCTTAAATGTTTCTCCTCTGACTCAGACAGAGGCAGGGATCGGACCCCTGCCTCAGTTCCCCCACCCGCCAAGAGCAGGTCCAGTCTTTCTAACACTCCTGTTTTTCCCCCTAGTTCCTTCATCCTACCGAGTTTTGCATGGTTCTGTATATTCTTTTCTGCTGGTCAGGTACTCCTGTCCGCTTTCTCAGCTGGTGTTCTGCATGCACTTCTGTGTCTGAAGGTGTGTTCCTGATATATCTGTGGGGAGAGATGAACTCCACATCCCAACTCCTCCGCCATCTTGTTCTCTCTGTTTACTGCTTTTTAAACTGAACTCTTCTTTTCTTATATGATGTGAGCAGTTCATACCCAAGTGGAACATGCCAGTGGTATTAAAATCAGAACGTCTAATACAAAGATTAATTGGATTTCCTAATTAGATCCCTCAGCCTTCATTGAAAACCTTAGTGATATCCCTAAAAATTCCAAAGAGCCATTATTGTAGCTGTTGATGCCATCTAATTGGAAGAATAAGCATATAAGTGTAAAGGAAAAACATGTTACTAAGTATGATATTCAAAGGAGTTAGTGGGGGTAGTTTTACATGCTGGTGGTTTTTAATAGGAGTGGGTATTTTTGGCAGGGGGAGGGATACTATTTATCCCTATTTATTTATTTTTGCCTGCGCTGGGTCTTTGCTGCTATGCAGGCTTTCTCTCTAGTTGTGGAGAGCAGGGGCTGCTCTCTAGTTGCAGTGCGTGGGTTTCTCATTGCAGTGGCTTCTCTTGGTGCAGCGGATAGGCTCTAGGGCATGCAGGTTGCAGTATTTGCAGCTCCCAGGCTCTAGAGCAAAGGCTCAATCCTTGTGGCACATGGGCTAAGGAGTTCCTTGGCATGTGGAATCTTCCTGGACCAGAGATTGAACCCGTGTCCCCTGCACTGGCAGGCAGATCCTTATCCACTGCGCGGAGACGTCTGGGAGCTTTCTGATGCTTCTTAGTAGGTCATTTATGGGATGTAGGATTCTGAAGGAAACGACCTAGACCATCTCTCTCCCTGTCTGTGATTCTGGGCACAGATGAACCATACCAGAGATTAGCGTTGAAAAATTTCATACCTATCTCCTGTATTTTACAGGTTCCCTGCTGTTAGAGCCACTTCCCTGGTGGCTCAGATGGTAAAGCGTCTGTCTACAATGTGAGAGGCCTGGGTTCGATCCCTGGGTTGGGAAGATTCCCTGGAGAAGGAAATGGCAACCCACTCCAGTACTCTTGCCTTGAAAATCCCATGGACGGAGGAGCTTGGTACAGGCCACTTTCCATGGGGTCGCAAAGAGTCGGGCATGACTGAGTGGCTTCACTTTCTTTCTTTCTTTCTGCTGTTAGAAATAAACAGATTTAGAATAACAAAATCATATGAGTGGGAGAAACCAGGAGGTTGGCAACTTATTCTGTGAAAGGCCACAGAGTAAATATTTTAGGCTTTGCAGACCCAGAGGCCATGTGTAGCCAGATGCAGCCATAGACAGTATGGGAACAAATGGGCACCACATTGGTGGGCCAAGCAGAAGCAGGTGGGCCCTAGCTTGCCAATCTGTGATAGAGAAGTTCCAGGAAAATGCCAGTTTTAAGGTTTGGGGCTTTTGCGACACAAGCCCAGGTCAGGGGCAGTGTGTGTGTGTTTGGCTCTGGAGGAGGGCATGGCAACCCACTCCAGTATTCTTACCTGGAGAATCCCATGGACAGAGGAGCCTGGCGGGTTACAGTCCATATGGTTGCAATGAGTCAGACATGACTGAAGCGACTGAGCACGCTTAAACAGACTATTGTCATTATAGTGAGCTATTTTTTTGTTACAATTCCCAGTCCTTAAAAGGTGACATGTTGGCAGTTTCGGTGTGATTTTTAAGTAGCAAGGCAGAACTAACAGGGCCTTAGAAATGCATTTTTGAAACAAGGAAGAGTTGGTATGAGAGAAGTAATTAGCACTGAGCAGGCAGCTTTGGGGTTAAAGCATGGTTGTCTTGTTTCCGTTGGAACCTCTGATCTCAGGAAATGGTGCTGCTTTTCTTCTGAAACTGAAGTTGACCGGCTGCCAACAGAGCACCTTGATGTTTTACTCCCAGGAAGGCTAGCTTGTGCTCAGGGTTGATGATCATCACCTTTAAAAGAAGAACAGACATCATCTGTTCAGGCTTCACCCTGGAAGGGTGTTAGATGCTCATTCTCTGGAATATGGAGCGAGTGTTTTAGGCTGGCCAGGGCAGCCAGGAGTTTTGAAGGTCAAGGCTGTGTCCGAAGGGATGAGCAACACGTGGAGTTGGTTGAGTGAGCGTCACCCCATGGATCAGGGAGGGATCAAGGCAGAGGTGTTCACAGGCTGGGCTGAGGTCCACTCTGGTCCTCCCACGATGATCCTGGATGGTCCAGGTAGACCGAGGCAGGCTGGTAGTATGGCAGCAGTTTCACTGAGCTCTGGTCCCAAGGAGGTGGTGGGTCTTTGGAGATGAAGGTCACTGGCACCCTCGCCCTCTCCTGGAGGGGAGCTCCCTCACTTTTAAAGGGACCTGCTGTCCCGGCCACTGTGATTTCTGAAGGTTTCGTGGTCAGGACCGAGGGCTTCCTCAGGCACTAGTGCACGTCCTCCCTCAGAGCTGCTGTGGCCTCCTGGGGTCAGTGGGAACCTCACAGTCTAGCCTCGGGGGTTTTTATGAAGTCAGGTGCTTGGACAGCCCAGACTCAGGGGCTGGGATCCCTTTCTTTGTACCCTATCCCCTCTTTTCCCACAGTGGAGAGCCTGACCCGTCCTAACTGGGTAGGATGAAAAGGGAACCAGACAGATTGGGTTGGTCTGTAGAGAGCCTGGCGGCCTGTCCCTGAGAATTCTCTGTTTCTGGTACCCAAGGGTGCCCCCTCTGTGTGACTGACGGGGTCCCTAGTGTGACTCGGGGTCAGAGTGTGAGGGGAGGCAGAGACCCTGATTCAGAGAGCCAGCGATGGACTGGGGTCACCCCTGTTGTGCTGGCCACTGGCTCTTCTTCCAGGAGGAGTTAGAATCACTGAGTGTTAAATGTGCTTGGCGTTGCTTAAGGTATTCTATGGAAGATTATGCATAACACCATTCTACCGCCTCCCCTCCACCTCGCCCCCGAAGAATATAAGAATAAAGCAACACACTCCTAGCTTCTAAAAACAGCTTACTTTTTTTTTTTTGATGTGGACCGTTTTTAAAACCTTTTTTAAAAGTTTGTTTTTAATTGGAGGGCAGTTGCTTTGCAGTGTTTTGTTGATTTCTGCCATACGTCAACATGAATCAGCCATAGGCATACATACGTCCCCTCCGTCTTAAACTTCCCTCCCACCCCATCCCACCCCTCTAGGTTGTCACAGAGCACAAGGTTGAGCCCCCTGTGATATATAGCAGCTTCCCATTAGCTCTCTGTTTCACATATGGTAATGTATATATTTCAGTGCTACTCTCTCAGTTTGATCCATCATCTCCTGTCCTCCATGTTTTTAAAGTCTATTAAATTTGTTCCAGTGTTGTTCCTGTTTTATGTTTTGGTTTTTTGGCCATAGAGGCATGTGGAATCTTAGCTCCCCTACCAAGGGTCGAACCTGCACCCCCTGCAGCTGGAAGGTTAAGTCTCCATCAGTGGACTCCTAGAGAAGTCCTGAAATGGCTTATATGATTCATCTTGTTTGGAAGAAGTAGAATTGCATTCTTCTTAGTAAACCAATTTTTATTTATTCAGGTCTGAAAGAATTACACTTTCTGAATTATGAGCACTGTGTAATATCATTTTGATTTACAGAAATAGAAATTACCTTCAGCACTATTATTATTATTGATGTTTGCAGTGTTCCTTCAGCTGCTAAACTAGTACATTTTTGGTAAATGTGTATAAGCTGAAGTTTGAAGCTTGAAGAGAGAGCGTAGTTGAAAGATATATTTACCCCAAAGTTTCCAGTGGAGCAGGAGGGTTTATTTCCATCTATATAGCTTCCTGTATTGTCTGGGACCTGGAAAATTTTGTCTGAACAGGCTTTTGAGTCTCTCAGATGTGCTGAGGGAGCGGAGGGTGGAAAGGGAGCTTATTTGTGGGGACTCTCTGTCCTTTTCATAACTGTAGTGTTTGTTACCACAAGTTATTGAAGTGAAGGGGAAAACCCAACGCCTTACGTGCCATAACCGCCTTCATTTTATGTTTTTCCAGTCTTCAAAACTGCCGTGGTCCTTGTCTATAAAGATGGTACCAAACAGAAGAAGAAACTTGTAAGACTTTTTCTTTCACCCCACAGTTTCAAAGCATCTCCCCTTTCTACCTGCTTCTCAGCTGGCTCTGTGTGATTATAATTCTGAACCTTTGTCAGGCCTGAATGTTTTATGATTTTTTTCTTTTTTTGAGGTGTTAACTGAGCATTTGAGGAAATTGCCCATCCTGTAGGCGGCTCACATTTAGAGCATAAAATACTGGGTTAGCCAAAAAGTTCGTTGGGGTTTTTCCATAACATGGGGAAACCTGAGTGAACTTTTTGGCCAACCCGGTAAATAACTCTTGAACCTACCATGGCCAGAACTTTCCAACACTAGTTTTATCCCCTCCCTGTTCTTCCTGTCCCCACTCTGTCCTTGTTTTGGGGTCCCTTCTCTCCTTTTCCTTATGTCTCTCTTTTGCCTGAATTTGGTTAGCAAGCTCATTTGCACACCCTTAGCAGATTTGTCCCCTGGCCTCTGGCTTGCTGCTGTGGGTGAACAGAAGTACTCGTGGGGATGGTAGGGGGCAGCCCAGGATTCCAGCATTGCTGTTTTTATTTTGAAAATGAAAACAACTTAATTTTTTTAATTAAAAAAATTGAGTTTTAGTAATGTTTTAAGTTTTATTATTTTTTGAAGTACAATTGATTGTACAGTATTGTGCCAGTGTCTGCTGTACAGCAAAGTGACCCAGTTATATGCATATAGACATTCATTTTTTTATTCTGTTCCGTATGGCTTATCACAGGCTATTGAATACAGCTCCCTGTACTATATACTAGGACCTTGTTGTTTCTCCATCCTGTATATAATAGTTTGCCTCTGCTAATCCTACACTCCTAGTCCCTCACCCCCTAACCGCAGGGCTGTTCTGTGTCTGCAGTGTCACTGGTTTAGAAAGTGTGAAGGTCTGGTCAAGACTGAGACATGGATCTCATGTACCTGGTTCCTTCTCTCCGTACAGGTAGGATCACACAGGCTTTCAATTTACGAGGACTGGGACCCCTTCCGATTTCGACACATGATTCCTACTGAGGCTCTGCAGGTTCGCGCTTTGGCAAGTGCAGGTAAACTCTGAAATGGACTTGGTACATCTTTCTTTTTTTTTTTTAAATTTTTGCTTTATTTTACTTTACAGTACCATATTGGTTTTGCCATACATGGACATGAATCCACCATGGGTGTATATGAGATCCCAATCCTGAATCCCCCTCCCACATCCCACCCCATATCCTCTCTCTGGATCATCCCCGTGTACCAGCCCCAAGCATCCTGTATCCTGTATCGAACATAGGCTGGTGCTTCGTTCTTAAATGATAGTATACACGTTTCAATGCCATTCTCCCAAATCGTCCCACCCTCTCCCTCTCCCACAGAGTCCAAAAGTCTGTGCTATACATCTGTGTCTCTTTTGCTGTCTCACATACAGGGTCATCATTGCCATCTTT
The DNA here is from genome assembly GCA_006410635.1 of Cephalophus harveyi. NCBI lineage: Eukaryota > Metazoa > Chordata > Mammalia > Artiodactyla > Bovidae > Cephalophus > Cephalophus harveyi. The sequence goes on from SJYT01075646.1 coordinate 1,055,228, forward strand.
CTAAATTCCATATATATGTGTCAGTATAGTGTATTGGTGTTTTTCTTTCTGGCTTACTTCACTCTGTACAATAGGTTCCAGTTTCATCCATCTCATTAGAACAGATTCAAATGAATTCTTTTTGATGGCTGAGTAATACTCCATTGTGTATATGTACCACAGCTTTCTTATCCATTCATCTGCTGATGGACATCTAGGTTGCTTCCATGTCCTGGCTATTATAAACAGTGCTGTGATGGACATTGGGGTACATGTGTCCTTTTCAATTCTGGTTTCCTTGGTGTGTATGCCCAGCAGTGGGATTGCTGGGTCATAAGGCAGTTCTATTTCCAGTTTTTTAAGGAATCTCCACACTGTTCTCCATAGTGGCTGTACTAGTTTGCATTCCCACCAGCAGTGTAAGAGGGTTTCCTTTTCTCCACACCCTCTCCAGCCTTTATTGCTTGTAGACTTTTGGATCGCAGCCATTCTGACTGGTGTGAAATGGTATCTGATTGTGGTCTTGATTTGCATTTCTCTGATAATGAGTGATGTTGAGCATCTTTTCATGTGTTTGTTAGCCATCCGTATGTCTTCTTTGGGTACATCTTTCTATGTATGAGCTGTTTCTCTGAATTCACACTCTTGGCTCCAACCACTCCACCATCTTTTTTCTTCTTTGCTTATGTCTCCTTTCTCTCAGTCTCTTCATTGCCTCTTATTTGCCCAACTATTGGTTAAATGATCTTAGTGAATGGACGTCATGCCTTTACTGCTTTTCCAAGTAATTCTATTTATTCTGTTGTATATATTAATAACTTTACAGTGACACATGTTAGAACTGGACATGGAACAACAGACTGGTTCCAAATAGGAAAAGGAGTACGTCAAGGCTATATATTGTCCCCCTGCTTATTTAACTTATATGCAGAGTACATCATGAGAAATGCTGGACTGGAAGAAACACAAGCTGGAATCAAGATTGCCGGGAGAAATATCAATAACCTCAGATATGCAGATGACACCACCCTTATGGCAGAAAGTGAAGAGGAGCTAAAAAGCCTCTTGATGAAAGTGAAAAAATGTTGGAGAAGACTCTTGAGAGTCCCTTGGACTGCAAGGAGATCCAACCAGTCCATTCTGAAGGAGATCAACCCTGGGATTTCTTTGGAAGGAATGATGCTAAAGCTGAAACTCCAGTACTTTGGCCACCTGATGCGAAGAGTTGACTCATTGGAAAAGACTCTGATGCTGGGAGGGATTGGGGGCAGGAGGAGAAGGGGACGACCAAGGATGAGATGGCTGGATGGCATCACGGACTCGATGGACGTGAGTCTGAGTGATCTCCGAGAGATGGTGATGAACAGGGAGGCTTGGCGTGCTGTGATTCATGGGGTCGCAAAGAGTTGGACACGACTGAGCGACTGAACTGAACTGAACTGAACTGACACATCTATGTAGCAGTGAGTCCTGTACTTCAGGAAAGATTCTTTGAGACTGTGAGCAGATAAAGCCCATGTAAATAACTTGCTGGACTTTTAACTGAGAGACCCTGAAAGGCCTCCAAAGCACAAAAAAAGCCATTGAATACACTTTTTTTTTTCCTGAAGCATTAAAAATCTTTATCTTTGTATAAGCACGAATGTCGCTTCTTCTTCTATTGCCCAAATATCCGTGAAGCCAGCTGTCAGTGATGAATGTATTGGGTTGGCCAAATAGTTTGTTCAGGTTTTTCAGTAAGGTGCTATGGACAGTCTTGAACGTTTTGGCCAACTCAGTACTTGATTAGATGGTGCTTTAGTGCATGAGAAGAGAGGCGAATGTCAGCATGGTACTGACTTAGAATCGCAGTGTTTCTGTGACTCGGGGCCCATCCAGGGCTTCATTTGAGGCTGCATTAGGAAGGAGCAATTAGCGGTGGTTCTCCCAGGCACACCCTGGAAGGAGCAGCTTAGGAGTCAAGTGGAAACTCTTGGAACACTCTGATCCCTGTCCCACCTGGACAGCAGGTGCAGCTCTCTGGTGGTGAAGAGAGGCTGAGAAAGTGGGCCTCCGCAGGTGCACAGCCACCTGGACTTCTGTTTTGTGTTGCTGGTGTCGACGAAAAAATATAGTCACAACCTGAAGGTAGAGAGTTATTTTATTTGGTGGGAAAGTTTAGGACTCCGAGCCCAGGAGACAGCATCTCAGTAGCTCTGAGAAACCTGCTCCAAGGAGGCAAGAGGGGAAGTCGGGCTATATACAAGTTTGCCACAAAGGGAGCAGGCAGTCTGAACATCAACGATCAGGTATCAAGTTAAGAATTTAGCATGCTGTGTATGGGAAGAGGCAAGCCTCTGGGCTCACTGAATGCATTCCTTTCATATGCGCCTCAGCTCTCTGGGGTCAACCCTGTTTCCCTGTCCACCTTGCTCCTTGCATTCCCCCAGCTCCTCAGCAGTCACTGTAGGGGCTGGCAGCATCCTCTGGAAGGCAGTTTTGGGAGCCCTCATTCACCTTTGGAGGCCAGAAGTCACTGCTGGCTATGACATTTCTTGTTTATTAACATGGCAGGAGATATTTTCATTTCATGCTGGCATCTAACATGAGCGCACAGTTCTTTGTGTCTGATTGGCATCACTCATCCTCTCCCCATTTGCACTTGTCCCCTCCATCAGCCATAAAATTGGCTCTAGTCCTTATAGAACCAACTCTTTCCTAATCCAGTGTCTTGAGGACAAACCATCTGCAGTATTTGGTAAACCTTCAGTTACTCACCCAAGTTAAACTAGAAATCGCTTCCTTCATAGCTCTCATGCGTCACACAAAGAGAACTCAAATGCAAAAACCATGACTGGTAAATGCATTGGGGGTGACTATTTGCCTTACGAATATTTGTCTGGCAAACCTTCTGGTCCAGAGATTTACCCTGTTGCTTTTTCACTCTGATTTGATTAGTAAAACTGATTTACAGATGAATTTTCAGGAACCTAGAAATCTTAAGTCTACAAACAACTCTAATAGTATTTTGAAGTTTGGGCTCTTAAATACTAGTGTTGTCTTACTTTACAACCCTAGGTTGTGAATTATCTAGTTTCCGTGTTTCCTTGTGCCTGGTTTATATCTGGAAAAGCCCATGTTTACAGCATACTATAAAGGCCCGTCTCAGGCAGGAATTTTGCCTTCCTTGAAGACTGTACATGAAGATCATAAGTTTGGAAGACAAAGCCATCTTTGTAGAATGTGACATTCCATTCTTATCCTCGGGTTTTCACTCAAATCAAGTTTAAAATCATCAAGATGAAAGCTTATTTTCGTGGAGTTGTAAAGACTGGCCAAGACATCTCCTTATGAAGTACATGCCAATGGATTTGAGAATCAGAAGATGGAAATTTCTAGATTTTTGTCTGCCTTTGGGAGAAGTTGTGAAACTTACTTTATATGGGTCCTGCTAAGTTGCTGCTGCTAAGTCGCTTCAGTCATGTCCGACTCTGTGCGACCCCATAGACGGCAGCCCACCAGGCTCCCTGGTCCCTAGGATTCTCCAGGCAAGAACACTGGAGTAGGTTGCCATTTCCTTCTCCAATGCATGAAGGTGAAAAGTGAAAGTGAACGGTTGGGTTTAAATAATGTGGGCCTGATGAGGGTTTGTTGTGACCAGGGTATGGAACCACTAGGTCAGCATGAGACTTCACAATGTGCAGAGTTCAGTGTGCCTGCAATGAACTGTCTCTTATAAACACTAATAATGAATAACATGGTAAAATAATATGATATTCAGGGACTGAAAGACTTAGAAATTACTTCTAAATATAGCTTATTCTTACCTTCTCAGATACCATTTTTGCTTCACTCAGATTGGGCTCTATGGGTAGACTGAGAGAGAAGAGCCCCATTTATTCCCAGGACATGCCTGTCCAGGGCACCAGGCCTGTTCACAGCAGGAAGGCTGTCCTGCTGATGGAAAGGGCCTGCCTGTCTTTATCACTGGCCTACATTGGAATCTTGGGCTCCATCTCGTCCAACTGTTGCCAAAACAACAAATTACTTAATTAAAATAGTTCAGCCAAACGGGCGGTGAAGTTAAAGGGTCAGTTCTTCCATCAGTATGATTGACTGATTGTCCTTTTAGATCATCCAGAGGGAGATTTTAGCAACTGGAAATTTTCCAAGTGTTCTTTTCTTTTGCACCCATTAAGCTCTCAATCACTTAGCCTCTTGAGATCACGGGACAGGAATGAAGTTGCTTTGGTCTTAGGCGGCTCTGCACTATTTAATCTTGACACCAAAGCATGCAAGATGCTTTTATAAAAGTGCAAATAAATTTCTTTGAAACATACTCTCATTCATCCTTGTTTTAATTTACCTAGATGCAGAAGCAAATGCCGTGTGTGAAATCGTCCATGTGAAGTCAGAGTCTGAAGGGAGGCCGGAGAGGGTCTTCCACCTGTGCTGCAGGTGAGCTGGAGCCGTGAAGTGTGGCCTGTGCTGCCCAGGGGAAGGGCTGTGACTGTGCTTGGTGTCCCCAACCCCTCTGGGTCCTCTGGACCGGCCTGTGCATCCTTAGAAGCTGTATCCCCTTTTCCTGTACATTTGAGAAAGTACTTAACACTTAATTGAGTAAGAGCCATCAGATCAATTACTTTTATTAGAATACAGACACTAACCTGGTCAATTTAGTATCTTTCTAAAAGGAAATTGGAATTTTCATACCTATCCAACATTCGAACGAGGGTGTCCTTCCCCTGTGTACATTTGGCAGGTTAGAAGGACATGGTTGTCTTACCACATTTAGTTTCGGGTTTGGGTGCAGTTTGTACTGTAACGTCTCTGAGATGCAACAGATGGGAGAGTCAGCGGGGAGGAGGGGAGCACGGTACCGCATCACAGGGATTCATCATCACGCAGAGAAAGTTCAGCCCAGGGAGGCTGGCACAGGTGACTCGGAGTCACCTGCAGATCTGGAGTGGAAGCTGAGCTTATGATATGGGCTTCTACTTATTTCTTCTTATTCTTACTCTCCCCTCCCCAGTCCCCTCTGCTCCTCCTTCACCTCCTTTTCTTTGGGCTCTTGAGAATTTGAGAATTGTACTTTTCTCAAGTGCAGCCCATACTCTCTACAGAATAAATATTTTATGGTTGTTAATAATATTTTACAGTGACTGCTGATAGAGTAAGAAGACACATTTACCAAACATCAACTAGGCTAAGCACCTTTCCTGCATTATTTCAGTTAATCAGCCTGAGGTATTTATTCCATTTTTACAAATGAGGTGTCAAGGCTCATAGAGGCTACTTTGCTGAAACCTTACAGCAAATGAACTCTGAGTTGAGACTCAGTGGGTTTGACTTCAAAGCCTGTATTCTCTGTTTTACCTGTCTGTGTTGGATGACAGGGAACAATAAATCCAAATCCTGGGAACCTGTTGGAACTAGAACAGAAATTTTTTTCAAATAACCTACGTGTGGTTTAGCACCACCCTTACCATGTGTAGCACTCCCTTTACCACATTATCTATTTAGGCTAATATACTTGTGATTTTTTTTTTGTTTTTGTTGTTAAATCCATAGGGTCCAATGAGCCTGCCCCAGAGATGCCATATTCATTGTTAATAGGGAATACCAGGTAAAACTTACCTGGGTAAAAATATTGAGATCTTAGCAAGAAAAATAACTGACCCAGGATGTACTTTGGGAATTGGGACTTGGGAAGATTTTCCAGTTCTTAATAATGTAGCTTTAATATTTTCATGTTGGCATGTGCCCTGGGAGGCATTGATATATTTAAAACATTACTGACCAGAGATGTATTAATATGTCTTTTTTGTTACCCAAATGTTATTGACTGGAGTTGTTTCAGTTTTCACTTACATGATATCAAGTTGGCCAAAAAGTTCGTTCAAGTTTTCTGTAAGATACGATGAAAAACCTGAATGAACTTTTTGGCCAACCTAGTAAATCACTGGCCACAGATGTTAGGTTCTGTAGAAATTCCCCAGTCAGTAATGTGTTAACAAGGAGGCCAAATTAGAGGAAGCTCAGGGTGTTGGGACATTATTTCAGGGGCGCTGCAGAGCTGCAAGAATCTCTTGGTTCCTTTGACTGTAAAAACGCTGTCGCATGAAAGGCTCTGCCTTAAGTACGAGAGCAGAATCTGGCAACTGTGTCCGGAAAATCCATCTCTCCATCAGTCTATTCAGTAATGGGGTGCTCTGTCCCAAATTGGTTGCAGGAAATGAGTCACAAAGCATAAAGGGAAAGGAGTACGTGTTCTTTATCTCCAGCGATGAAAACGCTCCTTGGCAGTGAAATTGGAGTGGTGGCCTCCCATCTTTAACTTTGGTCCTCGGGATATTTGTTTGACTGTATCTGAAAGCATCAGAAGTTCACCATGTGTTAAGTGCTGTTTCCCCAACACGTGTAAATCTTCTTTTCATAGCTCCCCAGAGAGCCGAAAGGATTTCCTGAAGGCTGTGCATTCCATCCTGCGAGATAAGCACAGAAGACAGCTCCTGAAGACCGAGAGCCTTCCCTCGTCCCAGCAGTATGTCCCTTTCGGAGGAAAGCGGTTGTGTGCGCTGAAAGGGGCCAGGCCGGCCATGAGCAGGGCAGGTACTGTGGGGATTCAGACGTTCAAAATCCCCGTCACCCCCGCTCCACTGTAGAACTGACGTCCTTGTTGAACAAGACTTAGATGTGGCCTTGTGGGGGCTACTGTTGGAGTGCATTCTTCCCTGGTGTGAGGTTCCCTGCCTTTGCCTCCCTCCGTTGATTTAAGCCTTTCGCCCTCCCTCAAGCTCTCCCTTCGCTGCCCTCCTCCTCCTGGCTGGTGAGCTCCCCCTCTCATTCTCCAAGCCAGGAAGTAAGCACCTTCTCCTCCTTGGAGGGGCTGTCTTAGCCTGCTTGCCGAATGAGAGTTGCTGCTTTGCATGACAGCCAGCTTTGTCCAGCAAAAAAAAAAAAGCAGTGTGCGATGTCTCAGCAAGGTCACAGCCCACCATTCTGAGAACATGGTGGCTTTGACCTCCAGAAACACGGCCAGGCTTGTTCTCAGTAGGGAGGCCATGTTTGGTAGATCAGATGACCCGTCAGATGTTACCTCACCTGTGCCTGCAACTTTAATTTTAGCTTCTGTGTTGATTTGGGGCAGCCTTGAGCTTTTCTAATAAGAAAAGAAGAATCTGGAATTTAAATGGTCCCAGAGTAAATACTCTTTTAGGACTTATTATATCACCTTAAAGCAGTAAAGATGAATACTACCACCTGGAAATGGCATTAAAATCTATCTAAGAAGAAAGATATTTTCATAACACTTGGGTATTAAAGACATCAAGATTTAACATTTTTATCACTCCTTCCTTAAGCAGTCCACAATTTTGCAGGGAACATTCCAATAAAAGAGGCTTCCTTTGCATTCGCCAAAACGCCTTCTGTTCTGGTGAATTTTCTGCCTGTTCTCTATTGTGTTGAAGAGGCAGGTGTGGCCCTGTGAATGGTTGAAGGTTTTCATAGACATCACCTGCCTAGCTTGACAGGGTATATTACACTCTAAGTACCTTAAGTTTAGCTGATGTTAAAGGGGCTAGTTACATCTAGTCTCCAGTCAATTGCTAAGTGGTGAATACGCAGCACTCTTCTGGGCTTGCCAGTATCCGTACTTCTCCATCCGCGATTTCTCCTGCAGTCCTCATGTATTAAACAGCTTTGCTCATCCCTTTAGAGCTCATAGCAGAGAATTTCACCTTGGAATTATCTCATTTGTTTCTTTCACTTTCCAGATATATTTAATTAGGATTGGGACTATGTGTCCCAGCCTCAGGAAAACCCACCTGTCATTGGCCAGGTGTTAACATGTTAATTGATGAACCTGAAGTTAGAGCTCCATTCACTTTGAAACTAAGCGTTTGTAGTCTGTGGGACACTTAGGAGTTTTCTCGCTGAGATCCCGTTGGAAAGAAGACAAAGTTGCTACAACCTACTCTGTTATCTTGAATATAAAGAGAGAAAGCCTTGATGGCAGAGCCTAATGGCTCATTTTTGGCTGAAGAAAGTCTTTATCACTTTGCTTTTGAAGTTCCTCACTCTCATCATTCACATTAGATGATTAGAAAATGGTGTTTGAGTGGGTCAGCACTGTACTAGCTAATCAGTCTTAATAGTGAATAATGGCAGTACTCAAGTCAAAGATTGTCTCTTGGAACCCCATAAGGCTGGCTAGGTTATTATGTATTCTTTTAGTAAAGGATAGATTCTTATGCTTCATTGCTCATTGTCGTGATTCACGACACCCAGCTAGTTTATTTTTCCTTTTGCTTTTGTTTGAATAGAACAGTAAAGGCAAATATTCTGCCTCCCTTCACCAAATGTCTGCCAGTGACCCAACTACACATTTTTTTGTTGTTTCAACATTTTCTTATGGAACTTGTTAGACATATAGAACAAATGAAAGAATTATACACATTCCTATCTGCTGTCTGTAATTAACATTTTAATATATTTTCATTACCACATATCCATCCATCATCCATCAACTCATCTTGCTTTTGACACGTTTTCACAATACAGACATTAGCACTCCTTACCCCTAAATACATCAGCCAGCACATCCTTGACAAATATTTCCAGTATCCCAGTTTGGAATTAAGGTAGTTCTCATATAGTGATTGGAGAGAGTCGGGTTCCATTGTGATGATATCGAGGTAAAATTGAACAATAATTTTTGCTTCTTTCCAATGGAGTAGTACTATTTTTTTTTATTGTTTCTGTTTCCTGTTTTTCCGGGAGTGCTTTTCATTCCCTGCGTTGAATGAGAGGGATGATGATGGAGACACAGGGATCTGAGACAGAGGATGGTCCGAACGGGAGCCAGTTTAGACCACTGTCCAGCTTACTGACCTTGCACCTGCTATATTTGAAGTAAAGGCTATATTTGGCAGTAATTATGAATAGTCGTCTTACTTTGTGCAGCCCTGAGCAGCTTAATGAATTTCGGGGCATAGATTTCAGGAAAGCAGCTCCTTATTGGTGTCTAGGCTCCCCACCCCCATGGGAAAGCACATGGTACATTTCACTGTTCGTGGAGTGGCAGTGTTTCCATGTGTCTTTAGTGTGTGTGTGTGTGTGTGGTTATTTGCTTGACCGAGTGGCATATTTTGTTTGTTTTTAGTAATACTGACTTCCTAGAGGGCAGTGAGGTGAAAATACAGAATACAGAGATTTTGTTTTTCTTAACTGTTAGTCACTTTGTTTTGCACTTTGCTCATCAGCAGCTTGAGTGTTGGTTGTATCATTCCTTTCTCATTCCACTCAGGCACTAGCAGTTTAATCGCTTTGTGGAAGAGAAATTGGGGATACATAGAACAGAGTCAGGAAGGGACTAAGGCGCAAAGTTGCTTTAGCCTCAGTTTCACCTGAGGTCTTGTCAGAAAGAGGACTTGACATCTCTGAGACCCAGTCTTTTCTGTAGTTTCTCCAAAAACAATGGTGCGCCCTTAAGGTACCTGAAGATTCTCAAGAAATGTGACGTTCAGAAAGCAATATAACTTGGACCAGTATTTTTCCCTCCTTGGTACATCATGGTGATTTCTCTAAAGACAGTGAAAGGCTGAAAGCATCTCCATCCTTACTAAATGACTGTAGGACAGCCCCGGGGGGATCCTCAGAGCACTGTGCCGCAGGCCATGGTCAGGAAGGAGGGCGCCCATTAATCCCAGGGTCAGTGGTGGACTTGACGATAGCGGGAATCTGGAGTACCTGCCTCCCAGGTGCACTGGTAGAGAATTGGATTATTTCAGAGGGAGTCAAATCCACATTTCCCCATAACCTACAACCCACCCACATCCCTATCACCAGCCCCCACCTCCTTGCCCTCCATTCAGTGACTAGAATATCCTCTTAAGTCCAGACATCTCTGCCAGGTAAAGCTCCCCTCCCCACCCCATGAGACAGACTGGACTCTAAGCCCCAGATGATACCCAGGCCCCAAATGCGTATCTCGTAGTCTCTTCCTTTCCTTTAGCTTGTGTTTGCTTTCTGGATTTTCATCACACGTAAAGCATGTGGGGGTTTTATTGTTATATTTTTGTGTGTGTGTGCAGTGTCCGCCCCAAGCAAGTCTCTTGGGAGGAGGAGGCGGCGACTGGCCCGAAACAGGTTTACCATTGATTCCGATGCCATCTCCGCCAGCAGCCCGGAGAAAGACCCCCAGCAGACCCCCGGTGGCGGGGACACTGACCGCTGGGTGGAGGAACAGTTTGATCTTGCTCAGTATGAAGAGCAGGATGACATCAAGGAGACAGACATCCTCAGTGACGATGATGAGTTCTGTGAGTCGGCCAAGGGTGCCGCGGCGGACAGAGAGCTGCAGGAGCGGCTTCAGGCTGCCTCCATCACTCAGCGGGAGAGAGGCCGGAAGCCCCTGGACAGCCACGCGTCCCGCATGACGCAGCTCAAGAAGCAAGCCGCCCTGTCGGGCATCAACGGAGGCCCGGAGAGTACGAGCGAGGAGGTCATTTGGGTTAGGCGCGAAGACTTTGCCCCTTCCCGCAAGCTGAACACTGAGATCTGACTGTGTCACATTCTCCCAATCCGTAGCGAGTCCCTGTAGATACG
>SJYT01075646.1:1065831-1080518 GCA_006410635.1 Cephalophus harveyi
ACTCCCCCAACGGGACCCACGATGGGGGGGCGGGGGGAAGCTCCCTTTAAGTCGCACTCTTGCACACAAACAGTTTTGGCAGCTGACTTTGTTCTGAAGCCATGTAGCCACCCAACTTGATCATTTTTAACCACATCGGAAAGAATTGTTCAAGAATTCCAAATCAGCTTGAGCTTCTGTATATTATTACTAAGGGCTTTTATTTATTCTCAATTAATCAGGGCCTAAAAGAATTTTAAAAAAATAAGAAAGAAAAATTCTATAGCACTGGAAAGCAAATTACCCCAGGAGTTGAACTATGAACAACAGATTAGCTTAAGGGATAGCACACGAAAAATTAATAAGGACTCTATCTGAAATTAATCCAGGAGCCACTTCCTAGTTGGGAAAACAAAGCAAGTGTACAGCTCGCAGCGTTCTTTCTCCTTTCCCTCTTAAATGTCTGAGAATATCTGTGTATTTTAAGAATGTGTGAGGAGAGGGTGAAGCTTTATGTTTTGATGAGCCTTTTAAAATTCTTCCGTTTTTTCCTCTTCTGTATTAGTCTATGGCTGGTCTTACTTGATGTCAGTGTTCGGAAGTTCTAGTTTTGCATAGAATTATAAAGATGCCAAACTCCTTGAAAAGAGATCCAAATTTATCACTTTAAAAAAACACTATTTTTTGTATTTTATCTGAGATGCAGGGGGGCACAAACAGATGAGACTTTTACAATGTTAGTGTAACTCTGAGTTTAAAGAATGAGGATTTTACCTTTTACAGAGAGAGTGAGGTGTGGTGATTTTATATTTATATATGAAAGGCCAACAAGATGCTTAGGAGAAGCTTTTTTCCCAAGAAGCAGTTTTTCTTTCTTTCTTTTTTTTTTTTTTTAATGTTTGAATCTCTATTTGAGATGGGAGCTTGGTTGGATTAAACGTGACACCGGAATGGGCAGTGTGTGTGTCTGTTGCACATGGTGGGGGAGGGGAGACTCCTTTTCACGGGGTTACCATGGTGATCATTGGTTTTCCCATCATAGTTACATCTCCATCCATAGATGACCTACCCCTTCCCTGATAGTCCATAACCAAACCTCTTAACAAAACAACCTTTTCAAAGACATGTCTTGTATTTAACACTTTCTTCATGCCAACAAACAGGGTAAACATGCTAAAAAAAAGAAAACAACTAATGTTCTAAACAGATTTCCAAACAGGATGAACAAAAACAATTTAAAGCACTTTCAAAATTTTTTTTTAAAGGTTTATAGCTTTTTTTTCTTTTTTCCCCCATTTCACAATGTCCACTTCCTAAAAAAGGTTTAAATAATATGAAAACTTTCTTTTTGGGGAAAATATCTATTTGGTGTTTGACACATCAGTAGGTACTTTAAAGACCTGAATTTTATATAGCTTTAGGAATTATATTTTATAAAGATCAGTTATGAATTTATATTTCCAGACAATAGAGAGTTCAGAACATCACGCTCTTGTGCCCCTGCTTGCTTTCCCTGCTTCCCCACCGTGTCCCTTCCCTTTCGGGTTTCCAGGGCTTTGAGCTTGATCTTTTGAGAGTTTTATTCTATTAAATTTTTGCTATATCTTCTGATTTTCTTAAAGAGCTTTAGAATGGTTTCTATACCCTTTGTATCACTGCATTGTTCCATATCATCTCTAATTCGATTGTGTCTGGGTGGAAAGCTGAAGCAGAGGCTTCTAATAGTCCCACTGACCAGTCCCAGTGCCACGGGTCTGTCTGAAAATGCTGGAAAGTCTGGTGCTTGGAGAGGGTGCCATTGTCTCTTGTACATAAGGTCATGACGTGTCTATGTCAAAAGTTCTTATATATTTCTTTTATAAGCTGAAAGAAGGTCTATTTTTATGTTTTTAGGTCTATGAATGGAACGTTGTAAATGCCTGTCAAACAATAAAAAAATATTGAAAAGTGGACGGTCCTGTGCTTTTTTGGATGGAAGGATGGATGGAGTTTGTGGGAGAAAATACTTAAGGATGCCTTTTGTTTTTCTAAATAATTATCATGACCATCAAGGGAAAGCTGACTTGGTGGTCCTTTAAGTTTTTTACTGTATGTTTAAATTGACGTGTAATTGACATATAACTTTCTGTTAATTTTAGGTACAGAACGTAATATGTATATTGCAAAGTGATCACTACAGTAAGTCGTTAACACCATCACCATCTATAGTTATAAAATTTTTTTCCTTGTGATGAAACACGTCAAGATCCACCCTCCTAGCTACTTCCAAATAGGCAATATAATGTCACCAACTGTGGTCACTATGTTGTACATTGCATCCCCATGACTTATTTTGCAACTGAAAGTTGTACTTTTTGATGTCCTTTACCTGTTTTGCCCATCTTTCCACCTGACCTCAGGCAACCACCAGTCTGTTCTATGTATCCATGAGCTTGGTTTATTGTTTGTTTGTTTTTTAGATTCCACATACCCGTGAGATGATAATGGCATTTATCTTTTGCTGTTGATAGAGCTTGAGACTTTAAAAAAAAATTTATTGGTGTATAGTTGATGCACAATGTTGTGTTAGTTTCCAGTGTACAGCAAAGTGAGTCAGTCATACACATATTCATTCTTTTTAAGATTCTTTTCCCTTATAGGTTATTGCAGAATACTGAGTAGAGTTCCCAATGCTTTACATTAGGTCCTTGTTGATTGTCTATGATTATGGGCTTCCCTTGTAGCTCAGTCAGTAAAGAATCTGCCTGCAATGCAGGAGACCTAGCTTCGATCCCTGGGTCAGGAAGATCCCCCTGGAGAAGGGAATGGCAACCCACTCAGTATCCTCCCCTGGAAAATCTCATGGACAGAGGAGCCTGGTGGGCTGCAGTCCATGGGGTTGCAAAGAGTCAAGCATGACTGAGCGACTAACACTTAGTGTGTGTATGTTAATCCCAAGCTCCTAATTTATCCCTTCCTGTCACATTTCCCCTTTAGTAACCATATGTTCGTTTTTGAAATCTGTGAGTCTGCTTTGTAAATAAGTTCATTTGTGTTATTTAAAAAAAAAAAAAAAATTAGATTCCACATATGAGTGATATCATATGATATTTGTTGGTAGAGTCTGAAACTTTAACAGCAACAAAAAAAACATTGCAGTTCCTCAGCATCTCAAGTCTCCACGTGCTCACATTGCACTCATCTGTTTAACCAGTTACTCTCAGGTTGGGCTTCCCTGGTGGCTCAGGTGGTAAAGAGCCCACCTGCAATGTGGGAGACCTGGGTTTGATCCCTGGGTTGGGAAGATCCCCTGGAGGAGAACATGGTAACCCTCTCCAGTATTCTTGCCTGGAGAATCCCCTTGGACAGAGGAGCCTGGCGGGCTACAGTCCATGGGGTTGCAAAGAGTCAGACACGACTGAATGACTCAGCACAGCACAGGGGGAGGCACGGTGCTTGTTTAAAACCCTAAATCCAGGATTCTTCATGTTTTAAAATCAGGAACCACCATAGAACATAACCTGGACTTTTCATGCAGTTTCAATGTGCGCTATACTCAGACCAGACCAAAGTTGGGTTTTTTAATCCAGTGGGATCCTAACAGAGTTGCTCCATCCTCTTTAGCTTCAGGACTTAATCTCTTTTTCTGAGAGCCATTTGGGGTTTCCTGGACTGTTCCTAAGAGCTCCTTCGTTTCTGATTTCAGTGTCTTCATCTTAAACAGAACATCCTGTGTTGTGTTCTAATCTGTGCTGGTGTTTTCTGCCTGGTATCCTTGCCTTGAGCTTTAGACACTGGTTAATTATTACACTCTTACTTTCAATTAAGATGTTAGCATTTTGGCTTGTGAACTCCTGACTAGGTTCTTGAATATACGTGTGTATGCAGACACACATCCACAGTGGGTTCATACTATTTTATTAATTCATACTGTTTTATTAATCTGATTTTTAGCTTTTATGATACAATTTGTGGACATTTTCCTATCACATTATAAATCTGTATCACTCTGAGTCATAACTACATAGTAATTCATCTTAATGGATGGACTGTGATTTACTATTATTTATATACCCAACTCCCTGCTGAAGGACAGTAAGAATTCTAGTTTTTAATCACTAAAAATACCATGAACATTCATGTTGCATATTCTTTGTGCAGGAGTGAGTCTTCTAATCAAAATTCTAATTCCTGTGTGGTGTCTTCTCTTTGTCACAGAAATGCCTATGACTTTGTTGTGGGAAACTGACTTTTTCACCTGAGCATGTATTTAGATTCTTGGGCTGGATATGCCTGGTGAGCCAGACCTTCTCTCTGTTCTGTCCTGCTTCCTCCAGCCCACATGCAGTTTTACTGGAATATTTGGTCATTAGTCTATAGGATTTGGGGTATTTAGGGTAACGTGAGTTGAACATCAAAGCACTCCCCGTTTCAAAACCCCAGGAACTGTAAATCTCCTTCACCCCATACATGCTGCTGCTTGTTTTACCTCCAGATTTAAATGAAAGTTGAGCTTTTATAGTGGTGATAAAATCAACTTTATATCACAGACATGCTTGGGCAATCCATTCTTCCCAGCACATCCTAATGGATGAAATGACATTTTGAAAGAAATAAGGGCTTATAGACCTTTTCTTAGGTTTAAATAAGACTTAATAGTTGAAACAGAGATGTCACAGGAACAAGCTCTGTCTCAAGTGGACAAGAATCCAACAACTCATTAATGAAATCTAGCAGATGGCAAAGTGGTTACAACTCCAAGAACAAGATTACTTAAGTTTGGGGAATGAAATTTTTTTTCACTTGCAACAAATCATGATGTCTTTTTAAAAGCCATTGTGGAAAAAGAAAAGTTTTGTTGTTGTTGTTTGTTTTTGAGAATGGGGAAGGGACAATAACTGGTGGATTTCAAGTCTCAGGGAGTTTCTCACCGTGAGAGAGAGAAAGAGGAATCCGATGCAACAGAGCAATGAACAAGGCCTTTCCCCTAAGCATGTGCAAAGGGAGCTCCATTTCTCTTCTGTTAGTGCCCTTAATAGGCACTAATTCTCTCACAAGCGTCCCACTGCCATGAACTAATCTAAACCTGATCACTTCTCAAAGGCCCCACCTCCTAATACCATCACTTTGCGTGTTAGGGCTTTAGCATATGACTTTCAGGGGCTTGGGGTGAGGGTGGGACATAGACATTCAGTCTATAACATATGGTGGTGGCCTCAGGGTTCCAAAGTGCATGGGGGCCAAGCCCCACTTGCAAGCCCCTTCCTGACTTGTGTGCTTCTATCCCATTGGCTAAAACAAGTCATGTCACCAAACCCAGAGGCGAGTTGGGAAGGATCTGCCCAAATGCTTGGATCCAGGGAGGTGAGACTCATTAGGGACCATTGCTGAAACAATCTATGTAGCCAGAAATGACATCCTTTGAAATGATTTAATAATGGAAAACATTTAGATGTCAAATAGAGAGGTTACATGAATTTTGAAGATTGTTTTGGGAAGCTGCTGTGAAAAAAATTGTAAACAGTTGCCTGAGAAACTGGGATTATTTTAGAGGGCACTCCACGCTTTCTCACTCTTCCCTCTCCACTGAGTACCAGGGAAGCTGAATGGATAGAAAGTGATGGATTTGGCATAGATGTCTGTGTGCTGAACCCTGATATTTTTGTCTACCACCTGCATCATCCTGGGCCAGACACCAAACACTTCTGAGTCTGTTTCCTCTCTCATGTGGGTTAACAATACCTACTTTATTCTGTAACTCAGTTAATGGTCACTTTCTGCTTCCTCCTTCTCCTTAGCCAGGACCTCAGTTGACCTCATGTACATATCAATTTATCAATGAGGTGATGCCCTTGTACCAGTGTGCTTTGAAACCTTCAAGTGAAAAATGATCTTTGTAGAGAAGCATCTGGAAGATGTTTTTATTAGGGATTTGTATTCACTTGCAGAGTTATTCATCATCCTGTTCAATATGTGAAAGTAAATTTAGACCAACTAGTGTATCAGAAAGTTTCTATATAGAACTTAATTGGAAAAGCTACCTTGAAAGTGCATTTAATTTATGTACTTGATTTTTGAAACAAACACAGTAGCTTTGATCGAAATAGCAATTAGTGGATGTAACCTATGGGAAGATCCACTGGAGAAGCAAATAACTTCGAAACTAAACAAAAAAGTCCTATGGCACTTACTATATTATTCAGTAATTCATATTTGGATGGCTGAGTCTGATATACTCTGATTTTAAGGTTAAAAGAGAATGAAAATCCGTTGCACAATCTGTCTTATCTAGGATAGGAAAAAATTTGCTAAAATCTTTTTTCTGCTTGACTTTTATATTACTCAGATAACTCTACACATATGAAGAAGTCTAAAACACAAATATGCAGAGAATTCCACACACTAATGTTTTTCCTTCTTTTTCTTGCTAAATCTTATCCAGGACATATGTAATTTCTCTCAGTTAAAATCATATCCTTGACTCAATTTTTATAAGAAACATACTTAGGAATTCTACCATAGTTTCATTGATACTTTGCTTCCCCATTTTTTTTCCCCCCAAAATCTTCAATCAGTTGATGGTTCTTGAAATTGTTACTTTATAATTGATAGTTGAGTTTTAAAAATTGCAGTTGACTTGACTTCTGCTCATTATTCCTAATAACCTGGGAAAGATGATGTGGTTTTGTTTATGGAGAGCTGTCTTCTGAAGACTTATACCCTCCCGCAATATCTTCCCTAGTGGCTCGAGAGATGGTAAGGAATCGCCTGCAATGCAGGAGAACTGGGTTCAGTCCTTGGGTTGGGAAGATCCCCTGGTGAAGGGAATGGCATCCCACTCCAGTATTCTTACCTGGAGAATTCAATGGACAGAGAAACCAGGCAGGCTACAGTCCATGGGGGTAGCAAAGAGTCAGACACGACTGAACTACTGACACTTTGCTGGGAGTGGAATTTCGTGTGTGCCTCCACCCTCTGCCTTGGATCTTGTTTTCATAAGTAAGTAAATGGTAATGCCTTTCCTCTAGGAAATGTCCCTACTCTTCCTTGATGGATATTATATGTAAGAAATCTTGACATTACAAAAATAAAATTCCCTTAGGGAGGGGGAAAGAAAGCTGTATCAGGCTAGAAAAGGCCAAATTCTTTGTTAGGTTCTAGAATGACAAACAGTTTTGCTTTACTAATTATCTGAGAACTAGATAAGAGACACACACTTGGAGTTTCTGAGAGGGAGAGGGATGTTCTTAAAAGTGAATTTTAAAAATTGAGCTATAGCAGATATACAGTCAATTGCACTACATAAGTGAATCCTTTGGCCATTGATTTTCTTATATTTATCCTGCAATATCACTGCTCAGAGACCTGGGTTCCACCCCTGGGTTGGGAAGATCATGTGCAGAAGGGAATGGCAACTCACTCCAGTATTTTTGCCTGGAGAATTCCATGGACATAGGAGCCTGGTGGGCTAGAGTCCATGGGGGTCACAAAGAATCAGGCATGACTGAGTGACTAACACTTTCACTTTTTTTTTAAACCACTACTCAGAGCAACATTTCCTGCACCTCATGAAGTTCTCTTTATCTCTTTCAGTCAAAACCTACCTCCTTCCTCAGGTCACCAATATTATGACTTCCATCATTGTGGGGACTGAATGTTTGTGTCTCTCCCCCATCCCCTGCACCCAATCATATGTTGAAATCCCAGTTCCCAATGGGATGATCTTAGGAGATGGGGACTTTGGGCGGTGATTAGGTCATAAGGGTGGGACCCTCATGAATGCAATTAGTGCCCTTATTAGTGCCACAAGGCATGAACTAGATCATTTCCACCACTTGAAAACCTAGCGAGAAGGCGTGTGTGCATGTAAATCACTTCAGTCGTGTCTGACTCTCTGATCCCATGGATTGCAGCATGCCACGCTTCCCTGTCCTTCACCTTGTCCTGCAGTCTGGCCAAAAGAATGGGCACAGGACTAATACAAATACTTCACTACAGATGTACAGGGGCTTCCCTGGTGGCTCAGTGGTAAAGAACCCACGAGCCAATGTAGGGAAATAGCCATCTGCAAACAGAGAAGGGAGCCCTCACTAGACACCCAGTCTTGGCACCTTGATCTTGGGCTCAGCCTCCAGAACTGTGAGAAACAGGTTTTTATTGTTTAAACCACCTGGTCTCTGGCCTTTTGTTGTAGAAGCTCTCACAGACTAAGATTGTCATCATCAATTAGTTCTGCTTGCTTTTGAACATAGCATAAATGGGAGCAGATAGTGTGCTTTCTTGGGTGGCTGGCTTCCTTGACTCATCCGAAGTTGGTGAGATTCATCTGCGTGTCCTAGCCTTACATTCTGTACATTGCTGTTGCTGGATTTTATTGTGTGAATAACCCCAAACTCTGTCCATCAGCTGATGATCTTAGGCTGCCCGAGTGAATGGATGACACCCACCATCAAGACTACAAAGTGACTCATGGGACTAGATTCCACTGCCTGCCTCAGATGTGTAATTTATTTGACAAATATTTATTGATTTTTTGAAAACAAGTATAGTTGATTTAAAATATTGCGTTAGTTTCAGGCATACAGTAATTTGGTTACCTATATATAGGTATATACATATATATATATAGTATATACTATATATACTAGTATATATGGAGAAGGAAATGGCAACCCACTGCAGTGTTCTTGCCTGGAGAATCCCAGGGATGGGGGAGCCTAGTGGGCTGCCGTCTATGGGGCCCCACAGAGTCGGACATGACTGAAGTGACTTAGCAGTAGCATAGGTTGTTACAAGATATTGAATATAATTCATTGTGCTATACAGTCAATCCTTGTTGTTTATCCATTTTAAATAGAGAGTAGTTTGTTAATCCCACACTCCTAATTTATCCCACTGCCTTTTCTCTTTGGTGACCATAGTTTGTTTTCTAAGCCCATGACTCTGTTTCTGTTTTATAAAGATTCATTTGTATTATTTTTAGATTTCACATATAAACGATGTCATGTAATATTTGTCTTTCTCTGCCTGATTGAGTTCACTTCATATGGTAATCTCTAGGTCCATCCATTGTGCTCCAAATGACAATATTTTATCTTTTTTATGGCTAAGTAATAGAATGGAACATGACTTAAGCATACATAATCCCCCTTTATATGTATATGGAACACACACACACACACACACACATACACACACCGCATCTTCTTTATGCATTCCTCTGTTGATTGACATTCAGGATGTTTCCGTGTCTTGGCTATTGTGCTGCAATGAACTCTGGGGTACATCTTCTAACATACTTTTTAGGGGAACTCTCCTACACTGTTGGTGGGAATGTAAGTTGCTACAGCCACTGTAGAAAACAGTATGGAGGTTCCTCTAAAATCTGAAAATAAAATTACCATGTGACCCATCAATCCCACTCCTGGGCATATATCCAGACAAAACTGTAGTTCTAAAAGATACATACGCCCCTATGTTCATAGTGGCACTATAACGATGGCTAAGACATGGAAACAACCTGTATGTCCATGGACAGATGAATGGATAAAAGAGATGTGGTACACATATACAATGGAATATTAGTCATTAGAATGAAGTAATGCCATTTGGAGCAACATGGATAGAACTAAAGATTATTATACTAAGTGAAGTAAGAAATGTAAGAAAAAGAAATGCAAAAAAGCAAAATGGTTGTCTAAGGAGGCCTTACAAATAGCTGAGAAAAGAAGAGAAGCTAAAGGCAAAGGAGAAAAGGAAAGATAAACCCATTTGAATGCAGAGTTCCAGAGGAGAGATAAGAAAGCCTTCCTCAGTGTTCAATGCAAAGAAACAGAGGAAAACAGTAGAATGGGAAAGACTAGAGATCTCTTCAAGAAAATTAGAGATACCAAAGGGACATGTCATGCAAACATGGGCTTGATAAAGGACAGAAACGGTATGGACCTAACAGAAGCAGAAGATATTTAGAAGAGGTGGCAAGAATACACAGAAGAACTATACAAAAAAGATCTTCATGACACAGATAACCATGATGGTGTGTTCACTTACCTAGAGCCAGACATCCTGGAATGCAAAGCCAAGTGGGCCTTAGAAAGTATCACCATGAACAAAGCTAGTGGAGGTGATGGAATTCCAATTGAGCTATTTCAAATCCTGAAAGATGATGCTGTGAAAGTGCGGCACTCAATATGCCAGCAAATTTGGAAAACTCAGCAGTGGCCACAGGTCTGGAAAAGGTCAGTTTTCATTCCAATCCCAAAGAAGAACAATGCCAAAGAATATTCTAAGTACTGCACAATTGCAGTCATTTCACATGCTAGCAAAGTAATGCTCAAAATTCTCCAAGCCAGGCTTCAACAGTACATGAACTGAGAACTTCCAGATATTCAAGCTGGATTAAGAAAAGGCAGAGGAACCAGAGATCAAATTGCCAACATCCGTTGGATCATGGAAAAAGCGAGAGAGTTTCAAAAAACATCTGCTTTATTGACTATGCCAAAGCCTTTGACCATGTGGATCACCACAAACTGTGGAAAATTCTGAAAGAGATGGGAATACCAGACCACCTGACCTGCCTCTTGAGAAATCTATATGCACGTCAGGAAGCAACAGTTAGAACTGGACATGGGACAGCTGACTGGCTCCAAATTGGGAAAGGAGTCCGTCAAGGCTGTATATTGTCACCCTGCTTATTTAACTTCTATGCAGAGTACATCATGAGAAACGCTGGGCTGGAAGAAGCACAAGCTGGAATCAAGATTGCCAGGAGAAATATCAATAACCTCAGATATGCAGATGACACCACCTTTATGGCAGAAAGTGAAGAGGAATTAAAGAGCCTCTTGATGAAAGTGAAAGAGGAGAGTGAAAAGTTGGGTTAAAACTCAACATTCAGAAAACTAAGATCATAGCATCTGGTCCCATCACTTCATGGGAAATAGATGGGGAGAGAAATGGAAAGTGAGAGACTTTATTTGTTGGGCTCCAAAATCACTGCAGATGGTAACTGCAGGCATGAAATTAAAAGATGCTTGCTCCTTGGAAGAAGCGCTATGACTAACCTATACAGCATATAAAAAAGGAGAGACATTACTTTGCCAACAAAGGTCCATCTAGTCAAGGCTATGGTTTTTCCAGTGGTCATGAGTGAGAGTCAGACTACAAAGAAATCTGAACACCCAAGAATTGATGCTTTTGAACTGTGGTGCTGGAGAAGACTTTTGAGAGTCTCTGAGACTTCAAGGAGATCAAACCAGTCCATCCTAAAGGAGATCAGTCCTGGATATTCATTGAAAGAACTGATGCTGAAGCTGAAACTCAAAACGTTTGGCCATCTGATGCGAAGAAGTGACTCATTTGAAAAAACCCTGAGGCTGGGAAAGACTGAAGGCAGGAGGAGAAGGGGACGACAGAGGGTGAGAAGGTTGGATGGCATCACTGACTCAATGGACATGAGTTTGAGCAAGCTCCGGGAGTTGGTGATGGATGGGGAGGCCTGGCGTGCTGTAGTCCATGAGGCTGCAAAGAGTTGGATGACTGAATTGAACTGAGGTGAAGTAAATCATACAGAGAAAGACCAAAAAGTATAACTTACACATGGAATCTAAACTTGAGATTATGACTAATGAACCTATGTATGAAACAAATGGCGATCTGCTCCAGTATTCTTGCCGGGGAAATTTTCTTTCCCAGGGAATTTGCCTGGGAAATTCTTGCCGTGGACACAGGAGCCTGGCAGGCTATCTTCCATGGGGTCTCAAAGCAGCTACTAAGCATGCATGCATGCAACAGAAACAGATTCGGAGACACAGACAAGAGACGTGGTTGCCAAGGGGAAAAGGTTTGGGGGAAGGATGATTGGGAGTTTGGGCTTAGCAGATGCAGACTGGCATATACAGAATGTGTAAACAAGATCCTACAGTAGAGCACAGAGAGCTATATTCAATATTCTGTGATAAACCGTAATGGAAAAGGATGAGAAAAAGTATACGTATGTATATATACCTGAGTCACTATGCTGTAAGCAGAAATTAACATTGTCCATGAACTACACTTCAATGAAAATACATACCTCATATACTTTTTAGTGGTGATAAAAATCTCTTTTGAATGGTCACACCACTAATGCCCTCGAATACTTGCTGAAAAAAATGAGAGTCTCTAATTTGATAATTTTGGATGTTTGAGTTGTTTATGTTTTGGCTAATTGTAAATAAAATATTGTGAAGTGACCTTCACCTCTAAAGTAGTTTCATCTGGCATTTGCATTCCTTTTATATGTTTCGGAGCATCTTGTTAGTTGTTATTCTGCCTGCTGCTGCTGCTAAGTCACTTCAGTTATGTCCGACTCTGTGTGACCCCATAGAAGGCAGCCCACCAATCTCCCCCTTTGCAAAAAGTCCTGTGAGATGGTTTGGGCAGATATCTTTACTGCTTTATTAGAAGTGAAAAAGAAAGCTCAAAGGAATTGTGACTTGCACCCTAGCAGCTTTTCTGTTAGGTGTTAATGACCAGGATTAGAACCCACAAAGAAAGACAGATTGGCAAATTCATGGATTTCCAGCCAGAAAATTCATTGGCTGTAATAACAATGATAGAATTAACAGCGATCAAAGCCACTGTTCCTGCTTTTTGAAAAAGAACAAACAAAATCTTTTAGCCTCTAAAAGTCTCCAATGGCATTTTCTTTACGGGTTTATCTTGTTAATAAGGATGATAACAGGACAGGGTCTATAGTAACCCCCTCATTAAAAGCTTTTTAGCCAGCCAAAGCAGCTTTGAATGTCCTATGTATACACCACTGCCCCCTGCTGGAGACCTGCAGAATGGTCTCAAATTTTTCTTTTGTAGGATCAACAAAGGGAGGAGCTGAACTTGATTTAGCAACTAGACCGGGAGTTTGAAGGAGTGAGGTAGGGGTGGGGGAGTGAGAGGTGATTGAGGGAGCTGGAATGTGTCCCAAGTTCGTCTTTCAGCTGAAGAGAGAGCTGTGTCTTTAGAATGGGTTGCTGTTGCTCTGGGTTGGGATTAGGGCATCAGTATATTTAAAAGCATCCTAGGGCTTTCCAGGTGGCGCTAGTCGTAAAGAGCCCGCCTGCCAGTGCAGGAGACCTAAGAGACACGGGTTCCATCCCTGGGGTGGGAAGATCCCCTGGAAGTGGGCATGGCAACCCACTCTAGTATTCTTGCCTGGGAAATCCTATGGACAGAGGAGCCTGGGGGGCTATGGTACATAGGGTTGCAGAGTCGGACAGGACTGAAGTGACTTAGCATGAATGCACCATGATTCTAATGTATCAGTAGAGCTGTGAACTACATTTCTGTATCAACCACAGACAGGAAAGCTAATCCCTTTATCCTTGTCTGTTACATAATTGGACTGAAAATTACTGGATCTGATTTACTTTGAAAGTGTACACATCTAACTGATTCAAGGGCTTCCCAGGTGGCGCTAGTGGTAATCCACCTGCCATGCAGGAGACACAGAGACGAGTTAATCCCTGGGTGGAGAAGATCCCCTGGAGAGGGAAATGGCAACCCCCTCCAGCATTGCCAGGAGGATCCCGTGGACAGAGGAGCCTGGCAGGGTACAGCCCATGGGGTCACAAAGAGTCGGACGCAACTGAGCACACACTGACTCAAGCTCTGGCCGTGAAGACCGGGACAATGTTTTCCACCTTAATAAGCTGATAATAGAAAGTTGGCTGCTAGTGGTGTTTACTGAAGTTTTTTTTTTTTTTTTCAGAGCTAAGGATTTGCCCGAGTAAGGAGGGTGTGGAAGGATTGCATTCCAGTTCTCTCTTTTTAGAAAATATTTATTTGGCTGTGCCAGGTCTTAGTTGACGCTTCCCATGTAGCTCAGTTGGTAAAGAATCCGCCTGCAATGCAGGAGACCCCGGTTCGATTCCTGGGTCAGGAAGATCTGCTGGAGAAGGGAAAGGCGACCCACTCCAGTGTTCTTGAGTTTCCCTTGGGGCTCAGCTGGTAAAGAATCCGCCTGCAATGCTTTAGTTGCAGCATGTGGGATCTAGTTCCCTGACCAGGGATTGAACCCAGGCCCCTTGCATTGGGAGTGTGAAATCTTAGCCACTAGACCACCAGGTAAGTCTCCAGTTCTCTTTTTGCCTCCACCACAGCATCCTGTGTGCCTTCTGGCTGGCTGAGGGCACTTCCATCGTAGCCCTGTGTGAGGGCACCTCTCCACGTAATAGGGGAAAAAAAAAACCCGAGTCCACATTGGATCTGTTCCTTTAAAAAAAATTGAAACTATTGAATTTCTTAAAAAAAAAAAAAGATTTTATTTATTTTTCGCTGCACTGAGTCTTCATTATTGTGAGTGGGCACTCTCTAGTTGCAGAGAGGGGGGGCTATCTCTAGTTGCAGTGTGCACATTCTCATTGCAGTGGCTTCTTTTGTTGTGGAGCATAGGTTCTATGTGCACAGGCTTCAAAAATTGCCACTCATTGGCTCTAGAACTCGGGCCAAATAGTGATGCATGGGCTTAGCTGCTCTGAGGCATGTGGAACCTTCCTGAACCAGGGACGAACCTGTGTTCCCAGCACTGGCAGGCAGATTCTTTTTTTCTTTTTTGTATTTTATATTTTACTTTTTTTATTTTTAAAAATTTTGTTTTAATTGGAGGCTGATTACAATATTGTGGTGGTTTTGCCATACATTCACATGGGTCAGCCATGGGTGCACATGTGATCCTGACCCTCCCTCCCACC
>SJYT01075654.1:0-23934 GCA_006410635.1 Cephalophus harveyi
GGAGAAGACTCTTGAGAGTCCCTTGGACTGCAAGGAGATCCAACCAGTCCATTCTGAAGGAGATCAGCCCTGGGATTTCTTTGGAAGGAATGATGCTAAAGCTGAAACTCCAGTACTTTGGCCACCTCATGTGAAGAGTTGACTCATTGGAAAAGACTCTGATGCTGGGAGGGATTGGGGGCAGGAGGAGAAGGGGACGACTGAGGATGAGATGGCTGGATGGCATCACTGACTCTATGGACGTGAGTCTGAGTGAACTCCGAGAGATGGTGATGAACAGGGAGGCCTGGCGTGCTGCAATTCACGGGGTCGCAAAGAGTCGGACACGACTGAGCGACTGAACTGAACTGTAGTGGTCATAGCCAGTACAGTAAACAAGGTTTATCATACTCAAACTCCACCTGTAGTGAGAAGTACACTGCAGATATGGTTTAGAGCTGAATTGGTTCACAGCCTTCAGCTATGTTGTTTTCATTTCTGAGACCTTTACTACGTCATCACTTTAGCACTGGCATGATAAAATTGTTTCCTGCTGGGCAGTGTCAAACATGAACATGCCAATCACGTGGCATAGGAAATGCAATATTTTCTTAGCAATATATCCCACCTGATGAACCTTCAAATAAGATTACTCAGAGCTTAGAGACAAGTAGATTATGCTTGCACGCTAAGTTGCTTGTCATGTCCAATTCTTTGCAACCCTAGGGACTGTAGCCTGCCAGGCTTCTCTGTCCATGGGATTTTCCAGGCAAGAATACTGGAGTGGGTTGCCATGCCCTTCTCCAAGGGACAAGTAGAATACCTGTTTATTCTGTAGGAAACAAAGGTACCATCTTTGCACAAAGGTGATGTCGTCAGTAGAAAGGAAGTTAGGAGATATTGAGCTAGAAGAGGAGATGGATTTGCTTCTCAACATGAATGAAGCTGGGCAGGAGCTGTGTGCACTGAAGGATAGGCAACTGGAGTTAGGGGTGCCACCTGCAGCCACGGGAGAAAGAGATATGGACCAGCCCTTGTGGGAAATAAATCTACCATCTGGGACTAATTAGAACTCATTTGTTAATCTGTCTAGGGACCTATTTCTTTCTTTCTTTCTTTTTTTTTTTAAAAAAAAGCAAATACCCATCTTGCTGTAAAGATCCTTGGTGATTTTCCGAGAGAGATGGACAGATGCCAACTTGTGGCTTCCACTTCATTTTACATTTAGTACAATGATAAATTCGGATCTCTGTCTTGTTTTGACAAGTGATTTTTTTTTTTTTTTTTTTTTCAGAGAACAGAGAGAAAATCATAGAGAATGTCTACGTTTTTAGCCTAACTTACAGGCTGGAGGCAGTTTCAAACTTACCCTAATGTATGCATCTTTCTTTACTTGCAAGAGGTTTCTAAAAGAGAAGGCAGGAGCGATTCGTAAAATTTAAAAAGCTTTTCATAAGTCCCTTAGTCAGCATTTATCTTCGTATTGAACATGACTTTGTTTAATGGCCAAAAAATGCATGAATCAGTAAAATGTTACACATCCACCAGAGACTGGCTCATTCTTTTCGCTGTAAATGACCCATCATGCACTCTTTGCCATTCTACTTCTTCTCTTTTATTCTTTGTTTGAAGCAGAGTTATTGAATGCACTCTTTAATCATGGTTCCGAGGCGATTATGGCCTGCTTCTTTGAGTCGTCTGTGGATAGATAATGACCGTGCAAGTCCACCAGAGAATCAAGATGGACACTGCCTCTGAACTCCCACCCACATCTTACAAACCACTTCTGAAGGTCTCCTACCCACCTTACAATTTTCAACAGCCATGTCTTCCAGACCCGCAGATGCTTAGCTGGGCTGATTCTTTCACTTGAGTAAAATAAAATGAATCCGGGTCTCACCTAGAGTACTTGACCCGATATTCGTAGCAAGTATATTGCGTTCACATATTTAAGGTTCCCTAATGCCTCTTGGAAGTGAACTCAGGACAGACTGGGTGAGCTAGCGACAGCCCAGGGGAAATCTGTGGGGTGGTCTTCTGGGCAAGGCTAGCAGAGCAAGGCTACAATCAATGATTCCCGGTCACTCTGCAGGAAGGAAAGCCCTACCCCATACCAAGGTAAGAAAGAAATTCGGAAAGAAGTGCTCTTAAGAAAGATCTGATAGTACTTTTTAATGTGGTCTTCTGGTTTGGGGTCTGATTGGCCCACACTGATGTCCAGGAAACTGACCAGAGCTGATGAAGCTATGGATACCAGCAACTACTGACCCAGGGGGAAACTGTAGGAGTGACTCAGAGGCAGAGAGCTCCCCGGGAGGGCAGCCCCCTATGTTCTGCTTACTCTAGGGACAGTGGGTTGCCCATGATGGGGCCTGGCAGTGAGGTTTCCTGGTCCAGCCTATGAGCAACGTCCAGAGACCCTAAAAGCCAGGGGATGCAAGTGCCCTGGCACCAGGAAGGCCAGAGACCAGGTTCTTACAGCACTGGAGTCAAAGGCACCGTGTGACTGGGGCTGGAATTCACTTCATTAGGGGGCTTGCTGGTGCGCAGTCCGCACTGGAGCTGCGTATGCTTTAGGCCTGGGGAGGAGGCAAGAGTTCAAGATAAAGGTGGGAGATGGCCTCGGCTTGCCTGGCTGGGAGGCTCGTAAAACTCCTCTGGTGGGAAGTTCACCCTCATTTTCCAGAGATGAGCTTTAGAAGGAAGTTGGTTTTTATTTTTTGCAATTGATCTAACATTTGGACATGTGCTATGGATGACAAATACCTGGGTATCCCCTTCTTACCACCACAGAGGTTTATATAAGAGAGGACTTTATTTACATTCCTTCAGGAGAAACATCCCCCCTCCTCCAGAGCTTCCTCTTTGCCCTGTTCTTCACTGTGTGTGTGTGTGTGTGTGTGTGTGTGTGTGTGTATGAGATGTGAGGCAGGGTCTGGTGGGGTGAAAAGCAGGTGGTCACCGATACCAGTTCTGAACATATTCTCTTAGTCTAATTTCTGCCCCCTCTGCATAATTTCTCAAAAGGACCTTGCCCTGGCTCTGAATACATTGTCAAAATTTGTCAACTGTTAGTTGTTCAGTTGTGTCTGACTCTTTGTGACCCCATGGACTGTAGCCCGCCAGGCTCCTCTGTCCACGGGACTCTCCAGGCAAGAACACTGGAGTGGGTTGCCCTTCCCTTCTCCAGGGGATCTTCCCAACCCAGGGATTGAACCCGGGTCTCCTGCATTAGAGGCAGATTCTTCACTGCCTGATCCAGCAAATGCTATGAAAATTAAACTATGTCCACACACATACACACAGCCGTCTTCCTTTCTCTCTGACGCCTCCCACAAGTGTATCCACACGTGTCAGTATTTCATAAGGACTTTATGCTAATGCTCAAAGAAGCTCTGGTTGGAGTATCCAGTCTATTCCCCACCCCAGAGCTATAGGGGTACAGTTAGCCTCAACTTTCCCACAGTCTACACTTTGTTTTATTTTTGGCTGCACTGGGCCTTTGTTGCTGCGTGTGGGCTTTCTCTAATTGCGACTCACGGGCTCTAGAGCTGGGGCTCGGGAGTTGTGGCTCACTGGCTTAGTTGCTCCGTGCCATGTGGGATCTTCCCAGACCAGCGATCATATCCATGTCCGTCCCCTGCACTTGCAGACAGATTCTTAGCCACTGGGCCACCGGGGAAGCCCCGCCTTTTGAGCATAAACACTGCCCCGCCCAAGCCTCCTGTCTCGGGCCAGTTTGGCCTCTGCAAGTCAGTTCACAAGGAAGACATCAGCTCAGCCCCTTCACCCTGATGGAGAGTCCCTGTCTTGTGGAAAGGAGGAGAACAAAGCTTCCATGGAGGAAAGGACCTAATTGCCAGCAGGTGTGTGTGAAGGAGAGTGTGAAAGCGTCTTCTCTTCCACTTTCCCAAAACCCATAAACACACACACACCCCCCAGCTTCCAGTGTCCAGGAGCACTGCGATGGACCGTCTGACCTCAGAGCAGCTGGGCACTGCCCTGCTTACCAGCACTCGGGGCAGGCAGAGTGAGGCAAGGATGGGGCAGGTTGAGAGGCAGGCGACCCTGGAGAGGAGGTCCCCATCTAAGCCAGAGACAGAGGCCAAAGCTCCTTTCAATTCCTCATGAGAGAGTGAAGAAAGACCTTGGGAATTCCCTGGTGGTCCAGTGGCTAAGACTTCTCCTTCCAATGCAGGGGTTGCAGGTTCAATCCCCATGAGGGAGTTAAGATCTCATATACTTCATGATTATACTTTGTGACCAAAACACCAAAAGATAAAATGAAGCAGTTTTGTAACAAATTCAATAAAGACTTTAAAAAAAGAAAAAAAGACACTTTCTCCACCCCCTGAACTGCCCGTGTGAACTTTGAAAGGTTCAGGGGTCTACCAACCTGTCTTCCTAGATCCCTACAAGAAGATCAGGAAGAGAGCAGAGGATGCAAGGGAAGAGAAAGGACAGTGTGAAACATGATCTCCTTAATCCTTTATTCATCAGATTATCAACCTTTTAGGGTGCTACTGAATGATCAAATATTGCCCCAGGTCCTGCAGATAACAGGCATGAAGCAATGGAGTAGCTTGTGCCTCCTTAAGAGATTAGAGTCTCCAAGTGACCAAGACTATTTGGCCACCTGCTCTGAAAGCGTCCATACTCAGCCCCCTACCCTGATCTTCTACCAGCTCTTGGTGTCATAATCTGGCACCTTCAGGAACTATCTCAAGAAATTTTATAGCAAGAATGAACTTTCTCCCCTCGCCTCCACTGATAACCATATTCCGATAACAAGTTGAAACCCTTCAAGAAGGTAGTTTCTTTAAATAAGGTATCCTCTCATCTTATAACGGATCTCTTCTTCTATGTGCAATGTCTGTCACGAGAGTTCCTTAAATATCGTAGTGTCGGAATCTCCTCCGATTATCCCTATAACCTTTGTATTGTCAGTCGATTATCCCTTTCTCGTTTTTGTACTCCGCTAAAGTCGTTTTCATTTCTTAGTATCGGTAGGTGAGTCTTCGTCATCTCGTTGTACAAGACTTTAGCGATATTTACACCATCCCACCGAGTCGATGTTAAAGACAAACGAAATCTGAAAAGTTCGTGGCCAAAGCTATACGATAGGGGAACAAGGTTTCTTCGTAATTTTACATGGTCTTTAAACTTATACGACCAAAGATCTGCCGTAGAAGACCCGACAAAGAGTAAGAACCTTTGTCCCGTACTTAAAAAACCAAACTTCAAGACGAGATTCGAATTAAGTCTCTTCTGGTGTTTCTCCCCTGACCTGCCCGAACTCTCGACTCGACAGGTCATACCATCGGTGACCCGTGTACACCGATAACTTTGTGTGTGGTCGAAGGTTTCTGACTTATATGAAATGTCAAATTTCCCAGAGTAGTTGTTACTATATGTAACTAATATAACAATTTTAGTATTACAAAGCAGAAATGACTCGAAAGATGTTGATATAATTTACTTAAAGTGAATAGAGAAACGAAAAAATTGGGGAAATGTGGTCAATTAAAAATAGTAAAATAATGCATGTGGCTCCTGTTCCATTTCTATTGGATGGCACTGTTCTAAAAGTGTAATCTAGCCCAATATTAAAGAAATATAATTTAAAGTTCCACCACTTATTGGAAGTCTGTTAATTTAGGATCTGAAGCCACAGGGTTACTAAGCAGCACTTTGAAAGATGGGAAGTAACTCAGGTTTGAGGAGAATCCCAGATGCCATGCTATGCGGAGATTTGCCATGTTGCAGATGGCACGTTACTGGGGACATCATAAGCCTGCCCTCTCATCCTCATAACTCGTTGTGCCCTTCAGAAAGTGGTTTTGTATTTCTGGCCTTAATTATCCGTCTACCAGGTAAGGAATTTGAACTGCCTTATTACTAGGCCGCATTTGCCTCCCACAGTCTGCGATCCCAAATCCCCTTTGTTCGCACAACGCAGGGACACGACGGGGGTATTAATCAATTATAGCTACTGACCAAACAAGGAACCGCAAACCAGGTTTGAGGAAAGGCAATGGTATCCAGTTCCCAGTATGTTAGATATAAAAGAATTTGCTCAAACTATCAGCTACCAGATCCCTGACACTTTGGCTTAAGAGATGTGCTACATCTGGGACTTGCTAACTTGAGTCAGCAAAGACTTTCTATTTCCTTGAAACGACTTCCTGAAGTCATTTTTCACAAGGTTCCAACTTTCTAAGATGTTCTGCCATAAATGCCTTTGCTGTCAGCAGGGAGGGAGCCTGCCAAACTCGGCCTGCCCAGGACATTCCACGGCGTTCTCCCCTGCCCCCATGAAACGGAGGAGCCTATATGTTACCACCCTTTGGAGAGTTCACGTTATCCCCTCTCCTCCTGCGATCATATACAAAGAATATGGTGGCCAATCTGAGTGTGCCTGCAGAGCTGGACACGCCCTCCACACACTCTCCTCGAGAGACTGGAGACATAGAAAGTTGCTAAACCGATCATCTTGCTTATTACTGAAAAATCAATATGCACCAAATAGAAAACAGAGCTTCTATGATGAGCAACAGAAGAGGATGGGCCCAGGTGCAGAGTACCGGTGGAACACTTGGGGATGCCCAGTCACAGATGACGTGAAAGCCAAGTCTTCATCAGGCGCCCCTTGCAATGCTTTCAGTTGGACCACTCCCCCTCACGCACACCTTTTCATCTGCTCCATTTATCATGATGGCGTTCCATTTTGAAGACCCCCTCCCCCATTTTAAAGACAAACTTCTTTTTTAAACCAGTTCAAGTGAGAACCGACCAGCTGGTTCAAAAGAGAAAAGCCCAAACATGTAAAACAGATGGCAGGTTTGGAACAAAGGTAGAAAAATGGACCTGTCAACGTTTGGGAAAGGAATGGGTCAAAAGACCCCAGTTGGCTTCTAAATGGGGGGCATCGTCAAATAGATGTTCCAGGTGCTGCGTGCAAAGCTTAGCTCTGCTTACATTCTTGGAACCTTGGGAAATGAGAGCAAAAGTGCTAAACTCCATTACTCTGCATCCCAGTGGGTCCTCAGTGGAAGACATTTGCTTATCTCTTATTTTGTAATAATCCGTAAAGGATTGTGAGGCTGGGACTATTTCTCTCTGTAGCCCCAGTAGTCAAGACAATAGCTGGTCACAGCCACTCAGCAAATGGTGAATGAATGAATGAGTCAAATACAAAAATAAGACTTAGCGCTTCTTCATTCTTTGCACTTCAGCAAGTCTTTTCAGCTCGTGCTTCGATTTTTGACTTCCCAATTGTAAGCAGATATCTTGTTGGGATGCAATACTATTTGTGCTGAGCTTCCTACGTGAAGAGTGCTCATGGACCCATCATTCTTATGATAAACTTGGTGGCGTGTTCTGCACGCCTCTTCTGTTTTCCTTGAGGCAGTGACTTACTTTTGGAACAAGGCCCCTCCACACAAACTCCAACGTCCAGATCACCAAATCAACCCCTCAACATTTAATGCCTCACAACTTCTTGGGCCTCAGCCACACAAACATCAACCCAAAGCAACTCCTTGCTTTCCTCTCTGCCACCACTGTTATCTGCAGCCACCAGACGAGACGGGACCCTTTCTTGACCAGTAGTTGTACCACTATTTTGCACCCACCTTCTGGTGGCTCAGATGGTAAAGAATCCACCTGCAATGTAGGAGACCCAGGCTCGATCTCTGGGTCAGGAAGATCCTCTGGAGAAGGGAATGGCTCCCCAACTCCAGTGTTCTTGCCTGGAGAATCCTATGGACAGAGGAGCCTGGTAGGCTACAGTCCATGGGGTCACAACGAATCAGACAAGAGTGAGCAACTAACACAATGCTTTATATAAGGGTTAGTGGCCAATACCATCTCATGTATAGAAGTGCAAGTTCTTGTAAAAAAGAATAATTCCTGTCCTCATTTTTAAAATCTCCCTTTGTACTGGCAGCAAACCAGAGAAGGGTCTTTGCCAAGTAAATACTGAATAAATGCCTGTAGATTTGAAGAACAAGACCCTAGTGCTAAATTTGTACACTGTCCCTTTAAAACGGAATTTTCGTGCTGGTTTTGCCTTGCTTCCCCAAGTCTGTCCCTCTGTGCTCTACAGGTCTGCATAACTGTATTTCTAAGAAGGTGCCATCTGCTACTGTGAATTTACAGTCTCTTTCAGCAACTAGGGAAAGTAAATAGGGAAAGCAGAAACTACATTTCTTCCACTGAAAAACTGACACAGCACAAATGTGCCCTGGAGAAATTTTTTCCATTGATGTGCCCAGTCTGAAGTGGAGTAATTTCAGGTACACCTTGTTTCACCCTGATGTCTTCTACTAAAAGAAAATCATAGGAAAATAGATCTTGATTCATTGGAAAAGACACTGGATGCTGGGAAAGATTGAGGGCAAGAGGAGAAGGGGGCGACAGAGGATGAGATGGTTGGATGGCATCACCGACTCGATGGACATAAGTTTGAGCACACTCTGGGAGATGTATAGGAAAATAGATCTTGATTCATTGGAAAAGACACTGGATGCTGGGAAAGATTGAGGGCAAGAGGAGAAGGAGGCAACAGAGGATGAGATGGTTGGATGGCATCACCGACTCGATGGACATAAGTTTGAGCACACTCTGGGAGATGGTGGAGAACAGGGAGGCCTCAGGTGCTGCAGCCCATGGGGTCGCAAGGAGCTGCACACGACTGAGCGCCTGAACAACAGCTGATCTCTGATTTACTGGAGTCCCTCCACATTCCTTGATCGTTCAGCAGAGGGAAACGCAGGAAATTTTTAGCTGGAGTCTTCCTTCTCCACCAGTCCATGGAGAAACTACTAAGATTCCCATGCATAAATATATTACATTATCATCTAGCTTTCAGATTGCTTGGGGGAGTATCAAGGATGCTTCTATACACAAGTGCTCAGAAAGTACATTTTGAAAATAACAGCATGCTATGAAAATGAATCTCTCACGTTGATCCTCTCTCAATTAACTTTTCTCAGACTTGACATTCGGTGTCTTAGAGAGGGTTACTTGGTCAATACCAAATGTTAGATCTAAGAAGAAAACCTTACCAAGACTACCCTTCTATCCATGAATAATATTTACAGTTGTTGCAGGTTTAAGAGCTTGTTTTCTGGAGTCAACCCCACTGAATTCACATACTTTTTCTAAATATTAACACTAGTGAGTCCTTGGGAAAGGGACTTGGGTGCTTTAGGGCTTGGTCATCTGTGAAATACTGCTATTAATGGTCATCATCTCAAAGAATTTTGGAGAAAGTTGGGCTGGGCAATTACCCACTAAGGGCTTAGTACATATTCAATATGGTTAAGTCTGTACCTTTGTACCATCATTCTTTTGAATAAAAATGAGCTTAAACTATCTGTAACTGATTTTTATTTTTTGTAAAGTCTCACCCATATTGATCGTCCTAATCTACATCTTGTAATCTGGAACCAAGCTGTTGCTTCTTTGATCAGCAATAGAGTCAGAGGCCACAGGAAAGCACTTTCTACATTTATCATTTTTCTTTGCAGTCTGGAGCTTCCGTTGGGCCTCCCAGGTCTGAACTACACTCAACTGTGTGTAAAGAAACCCAGAATGGAGAAATATTCCCTGCCTTATGGAGAGGCACAGGTCCTCTGCTCTTGGCTGGCGAAGGATCAGACTCTCCGACCTTCAATGTCTGGTGAATTTCAGCCTCATTTCATGTAATTCTCCTCATCCAGAAAAGACTTGAAGCACAGATGCAGAAAATCCTGTCAGTCTCAATGACTTGCAGGGACATTGTTTGCATCTGCTTTCTTCCAGAGGAATCTTCTAGAGAGTAGGGGCAGATTTCACTTGGGAACCTTTGGAAGATGATCTCAGACTCATTCTCATTTTGAATACCTTGTTATCACCACAGAGCATCTTGCAGTGTAAATGATTTCCAGCCACCTTCGTAGAAAATGACACAGTCTGTCCTACTTGCTGTTGAGCAGGTCCTGGAATGACTATATCTTGTTAGTGGGGGTTGAGTTCACTGACACTTAAAAGCAGCAAAGGCTGAAAGTTCCCAGACTTATAAGTTCAGCTTCTTTGATGGCAGGTATGAGACATTTCCCATTTTTCCTTTTGTCTCTTTGACTTCCCCCTCCTTCCCTTTCTTTTATAAACACTCAAGAACACAAGTATTTGTCACCTAGGTATCAGAATTCAGAGCTCTAGAAGGCTCTCTATTCTGGGAAACACGTAGGTTGAGCATCCTTGAAATGGAATCAACAAAACCTGTGCACTCCCAGGTGTGAAGAGGTAATTGCAGGTGCAAATCGGCGATGGCATGAACAACCAGCAACTGAATGTAATAAGCAAGCTGCGTGCTGACACCTTGGTGCAGCTCCTTGGAAGGAGTCTTTTTACTTGAATTCATTTGCATTTCTCCAGCATGGGAGGTGCATAATGAAACACTCTTTACATATTCCACCAGGCTCATCAGTCGATAACAGTTTCGCCTTCAGCTCATCCATGTAACTTGTAGGGGTGTGTGTGTGTGTGTGTGTCTGTGTGTGTGCATGTATGGCAGTTAGTGCATATGGTATCAATGCTTCATTTGGATCTTTCAATGTAAGATCTGCTTGTTTGAAAATTCTGTCAAAATGCAGGAGTCTGAATGATTTCCAGAACTCCGTGGCCACACCTGGACTAAGCAAGTGGAAGTCAAGAGGATGGGGGAGGTAGCCAGTCAGAGTGGCAGAGAACTTGACCTTCATCCCACGCCAGAGCTGATGAACATACTACCACACTCCTCAGCATTTCCTTTGTCTTGCCTTTCTCCCACTCACCACGCTTCTTTCTCCTGTTTTTCTCCCTCTCCTTCCCACCCCGCTCCCTCAAAACTAGGAGGGATTAGCCCAGTTGCCCAAGATGGAAGAGATTAAAAAAGAAGAGCAAGGAAATTTTCCGATTTCCATTTTGACCCCAGGTCAGAGTCTGGGTAGAATAAAATACTTTCTGGAATGTTAAAGATAAAAAAAAATATTAGGATTCTGCTATTTCAGCTCCATTTTGGAAGAGTATATAGCAGAACCCCACGCACAGGGCAAGTCTTGTCCCCTCCAGGGTATAGCTTTCTAGGGTTTGGGGACTCCACAGCAGACCTTGTGGATTCTCCTCACCAGAGTAGGAAAGGAGAGCTCACTGCAAACCAGTATTAGAAGACAATTGCATTTGAACCTCAAGCAAAGATATTACAAGAGAGCATATTAGTTTTCCATGGCTGTTTTTAACAAATTACTACCAATTTAGGCTTAAAACAGTACAGATTTGTTATCTTTCTGGTATAGAAACCAGAAGTCCAACATGGGGCTCACTGGATTCAAATCAAGGTGTTAGCAGGGCTGCATTCTTTCCACAGGCTCCAGGGAAGAATCTGTTTCCTCGCCTTTTCCAATTTCTAGAGGCCACCTGTATTCCTTGGCTCATGGCCCCTTCCTCTGTCTTCAAAGCCAACAATATAGCATCTTCAAATCTCCCTCTGATCCTGGCTTCTGTTCCGCTTCCTTCGTTTTCTTTAAAGGACCCTTGTGATTACATTGGACCCACCCCGGTAATAGAGAACCATCTTCCTATTTCAAGGCCAGCTGAAAAGCAAACTTAATTCTGTCTGCAAACTGAATCCTGTTTGCCATGTAACATAACATACACACAAGTTCCAGGGATTAAGACATGCATAATTTTGAGGAGTCTTTATTCTGTCAACCACAGAAGAAGAAGAAAAAAAAGAGTAACTCAAAATGACAAACAGACAGAAAATGGAGACATGCCAAAAATATACGGCCAGGAAGCAGAGAAAAAACCATAACCTAATATTTCAATGTGAGCTAAAAAAAAAAAAACTACTAAGAAAATAATGAAAGTGACAGAAGAAAAACATAAATTAGATTTAGAAACCTCAGGGGGGAGATAGCTAAGTGACTTTAAAAAATGGGGGAGAAAAAAAGGAATGCTGAGAAGGCTCAGGAACGATTTAGAATGAGAGGAAAGGAAAAGCAAATAAATGAAAAGGAAGTTTCAGAAATGAGCCTCCTTCCCAGCTAGGGTTTCTGGAAGGCAGATCTCTAAGAGAGAAGAGGTTGACTCTGCCAAGTCATGCTAAGACCTGAACTCTCTGCAAGCTGAAATCGGCCCATCACATCACCCCTTTCTCACCAGGATACCTCTCCATCTGCCCCTCTGTGACAACTTTCTCCTTCAGGGTTTCATCACGACATATCTGCTGCTGCTGCTAAGTCGCTTCAGTCGTGTCCAACTGTGAGACCCCATAGACGGCAGCCCACCAGGCTCTGCCGTCCCTGGGATTCTCCAGGCAAGAACACTGGAGTGGGTTGCCATTTCCTTCTCCAATGCATGAAAGTGAAAAGTGAAAGGGAAGTTGCTCAGTTGTGTCTGACTCTTAGCAACCCCATGGACTGCAGCCCACCAGGCTCCTCCGTCCATGGGATTTTCCAGGCAAGAGTACTGGAGTGGGGTGCCATTGCCTTCTCCATATGACATATCTAAATGTACATAAAAATCTTCGGGTGGCAGAAGAGAGGAGTCAGAACACTGAATCCACTGCTCTCTTGGGCAAGCCCCTGCCCTATCTTTCAGGGATGACTGTCTAGTGGTCCCTCACTCAGGTACCTACATCACTTCTTGACTGGTTCGTTCTCCTTGTTATCCAAGGGATTCTCAAGAGTCTTCTCCAGCACCACAATTCAAACGCATTAATTCTTTGCCACTCTTTGTATAAAAAGGCAAAAAAGCAGAAAGGGCATGATCAGCATGTCAACCAGATTGGAGATGCAGCAGCTTAACTGCAAGCGACCTTGCGGGCAGCCTAAGACCTGGCTTCTGAGAAGGGCAGCGACCGTCACAGCGCTGGTGCATCCCAGGAGGCCTCATGCAGTCAGCGTCAACGGCACAGGCACGGGGGAAAGGAATCAGCAAAACTCTCCAAACAGTACCTGTCCATCAGAGCCAAGCCCAGTGTGTGCTCGATGGCCATACACTTTCACCCCCAGACCGAGGCTGCATCCTGGTTTCCCAGCGTCCTCCCTGCAACCAGGGTGGGCAAGACTCCATTCTGCAGTGGCCCCAGCTTCTCTGCTTCCTGGCTCATATCTCCACTGTCCCTGCATGATAGCAGAAAGGGCATGATCAGCATGTCAACCAGATTGGAGATACAGCAGCTTAACTGCAAGCGACCTTGCAGGCAGCCTAAGACCTGGCTTCTGAGAAGGGCAGCGACCGTCACAGCGCTGGTGCGTCCCAGGAGGCCTCATGCAGTCAGCGTCAACGGCACAGGCGCGGGGGAAAGGAATCAGCAAAACTCTCCAAACAGTACCTGTCCATCAGAGCCAAGCCCAGTGTGTGCTCGATGGCCATACACTTTCACCCCCAGACCGAGGCTGCATCCTGGTTTCCCAGCGTCCTCCCTGCAACCAGGGTGGGCAAGACTCCATTCTGCAGTGGCCCCAGCTTCTCTGCTTCCTGGCTCATATCTCCACTGTCCCTGCATGATAAACGGCCAGATAGTCTAAAGGAAGCTAATAATGGAGCAAAGCAAGGAGAGTACTCCCAGGTTCGCCAAATGTCATCTCCCAGGTTGTTGTCTTCAACCATCAGCTAAGACTTAGGCAAGGAGAAGTGGGAATGATCCTTGAGTCATGACGGCAGGCACCAAGCACTCACTCAGTACAAACCCTGGCTCGAGGCTGGGAGGGTAAACGAAAGCAAACCTTCAATAGCAAGGTAAGGATGAAGTGAGGAGGGCAGGACAAGGTGCATATTTTCACTTCATATTGTTGAGACAAGGTAAACATTTCTGAAAAAAGAAAAAAAAAAGAAAAAGAAATTGGCAGGTGCAGTAGGAGATTCTAAACCTTTGCAGAACTTTTGGATGCAATGACTTCAATTTTGGCAGTGGATCCTACAGAAACAAATCAACTGGAGACAAAGATTTAGGAATAAAGATGCTCACTGCAGCATCATTTAGAATATTGAACAATTATGATGACTTAAAACAATAACACAGTAATAAGTGACAGAATTCTGGGAAATCAATACATGGACTAATGTGTAGCCTTTAAGTTGGATTTTTGGAGAGGAGTTATGACTTGGTAGAATATACCAAATTTTTAAAAAAATTCTCAAAAATTTAAATACATGATAATCTAAGTTTTTATTTTAAACATGTATTTGAAGAAAAATTTATTACATGTCAAAGTTATCATATTAATACTTAATATCTGGAATTTGAGTGATCTTTCCTTCCTCCCTTCCTTTCTTTTCTGTGTACTTTCAGAGTTTTCTACAATGGGAGTGAATTGATTTTACAATTATGGGTGAAGTTCAGGGAAATAAAAAGAGAATTTCCATGTTATGATGACTGAAACTGTATCATATTACTTGACTCCTTTATTATCTAATCAAATGAAAAAAATTTTTTTTCACTCTATAAACTGCCACTAAAGAAAGAACTAGCCTAATATCTTAAGCTTTGAAAAGTGATGGCCTAAGAAACAGTATAATACATCTGAAATGAATATAATTTTATAAATCACTTGTACTTCAATTAAACAAGAAGAAAAATGTGAAAGAAACAGTAATAGTATATTCAAGAGAAGAGGTGAAGGAGGTTTGGTTCCTAATGTCACCTCCGTCCCCAAAGTCATTATTTGAGGTTGAAAACCCTTGAAAATTATTGTTTTAACAGCCTCCCTCATTAAAAAGTAATAATAGCGAGGGATCTTCCTCCATTTCTGACTGGTAAAAAGAAATAAACTAAAAATTCAAGAAAGGCTGTCTCTCACTATAGGAAGTGAAATCTCCTGGGATTCATGCTAAACTGCAGAAATACTTAAAACTTGATAATACGCCCCATGTGAGTGGAATGAAAGCCAAATTTAGCTGAATGCACCTTATGTTGTACTTAGTCGCTCAGTCCTGTCCAACTCTTTGAAACCCCATGGACTGTAGCCAGGAGAAGGCAATGGCACCCCACTCCAGTACTCTTGCCTGGAAAATCCAATGGATTGAGGAGCCTAGTGGGCTGCAGTCCATGGGGTCGCTAAGAGTCGGACACGACTGAGCAACTTCATTTTCACTTTTCACTTTCATGCATTGGAGAAGGAAATGGCAACCCACTCCAGTGTTCTTGCCTGGAGAATCCCAGGGACGGCGGAGCCTGGTGGGAACCTGGTGGGCTGCCGTCTATGGGGTCGCACAGAGTCAGACGCAACTGAAGAGACACTAAGCAGCAGTAGCCCGCCAGGCTCCTCTGTCCTTGGGAGTCTCCAGGCAGGAATACTGGGGTGGGTTGCCATGCCCTCCTCCAGGGGATCTTCCCATCCCAGGGATGGAATCCGGCTCTTCCGCATCGCAGGCAGTTTCTTTATTGTCGGAACCACCAGGGAAGCCCCTAGTGAGAGACTTTAAAGAAGATTTCAGGGCTTCCTCGGTGGCTCAGTGGTAAAGAATCCACCTGCCAACGCAGGGCATGCGGGTTCAATCCCTGATCCAGGAAGACCCCGCATGCCGGGGAGCCGCTAAGCCCTGCGGCTGCAGCTGCTGAGCCCGCAGGCCCCGGAGCCCGTGCTCAGCAACAGGAAAAGCCACG
Source organism: Cephalophus harveyi (assembly GCA_006410635.1). Classification (NCBI taxonomy): domain Eukaryota; kingdom Metazoa; phylum Chordata; class Mammalia; order Artiodactyla; family Bovidae; genus Cephalophus; species Cephalophus harveyi. Next base: position 15,617 of record SJYT01075654.1, read on the forward strand.
GCAAGGGGACGCCTGCTCACTGCAACGAGGGAGGAGCGCCCACTCGCTGCAACTAGAGAAAAGCCGGCGCAGCAATGAAGACCCAGCACCGCCAGAAATAAGATAAATAAATAAGATTACTATTAAAAAAAAAAAAAAAAAGATGATCTCAGAGTAGAAAGCAAATCCACATATCCTAAAAAAATTATTTTGCCCAACCTGACACGGCTATTTGCTCAGACTATGCAAAAGTGGGAAAAGGAAGAAATACCCAGCCGTCAGCCTCCACCTTAGAAGGGAGACGAAACAATGAGAGAAAGAAGAAACAGCGCTAAAAATTCCCTCGCACAGGATCAGCGCACACAGAGGTCTGACAGCGAGCTGCACAAGCGCGGACAGAAGAGCAAACCAGCGTGGCAATGATATCAGTACGGCCAGCGAAAGAATTACAAAAAAAAAAAAAAAGATGATCTCAGAGTAGAAAGCAAATCCACATATCCTAAAAAAATTATTTTGCCCAACCTGACACGGCTATTTGCTCAGACTATGCAAAAGTGGGAAAAGGAAGAAATACCCAGCCGTCAGCCTCCACCTTAGAAGGGAGACGAAACAATGAGAGAAAGAAGAAACAGCGCTAAAAATTCCCTCGCACAGGATCAGCGCACACAGAGGTCTGACAGCGAGCTGCACAAGCGCGGACAGAAGAGCAAACCAGCGTGGCAATGATATCAGTACGGCCAGCGAAAGAATTACAAGGACCCAGGCTGCAAAACCCGCAAAAGACAGCAACCCAGAAGAGGAAGCCAAGGAAAACCGGGAATATATTCACAATGTCTTCGTAGCAACTAAGAACGTCTAACAGATTCAGCAGAAGATCTCAGTGTTACGAGGTTAAACAGTCAAACGGGGTGAGAGACTACAGAGATAAGGAGACACATCAAGGATCCCTCAAAAATCATAACAGATGTAAGAAATAGGAAGCGAAATGATATCATCGAAAAAAATCTATCAGGAACATAAAAAAGGAGCAGACCACCACGTTAAAGTCAGGCTGAGAAAAAATGGAAAGATTAAACATCCTGGATTGCAAAATCAATGATGTACATGTATGAACATGATTAGTATCACTAAATCATAAAAGCCAACAAATGAAAAAGAAGATACATTCATAGATACAATGTAAGAAAATTAGCTTAACGAAAAGCAGAGAGGGCACATTATAAGAAAATCTAATAAGCAACATTCATCACTAAGATATATCCTACATTATTAAAAATCAAGAACAGAGAATGGCTTCTTCAGTCTTTCAGATAGGAAAAGCAAGGGGAAATTAGCAGGCTGACCTAAAAGTTGTGCAGCTGAAAACAATGATATGAAGTTCACAGGGGGAGACTGACCCAAGAATATAATATCAAACCAGCTTATGGTCGTTCAAATTAAAAGGAAACCAGAAAAGGCCGCTCTTGCCTTCTGAAATGGTCCACATTCTGTCTCTGGAGTGTGTTTCTCTCTAAATAAATCCAATTCTTACCTAAAAAAAGGGGGTGGGGGGACAGAAAAGCTTTCAAAAACTCAATAATGCATTGCGTGCATACTCAGTCGCTTCAGGCGTGTGTGACTCTTTCGACCCCTGGACTGTGGCCCACCGGGCTCCTCTGTCCATGGGATTCTCCAGGCAAGAATACTGGAGTGGGTTGCCATGCCCTCCTCCAGGGGATCTTTTCAGCCCAGGGAGCGAACTTGCATCTCCTACCTTGCAGATGGATTCTTTATCCAATGATTTACCTGGGAAGCCCCCATAATGCATTGAAAGAAAAGTGAAAGTGAAGTCGCTCAGTCATGTCCGATTCTTTGCGACCCAGTGGACTGTAGCCCACCAGGCTCCCCCATCCATGGGATTCTCCAGGCAAGAGTACTAGAGTGGGTTGCCATTTCCTTCTCCAGGGGATCTTCCCAACCGAGGGATTGAACCCAGGTCTCCCACATTGCAGGCAGACGCTTTAACCTCTGAGCCACCATAAGGCATTAGCCTTCCTCAAAAAAGAATTTTTATTTCAGTACATTTATCTTTAATAAAGTTCAGTTAAAATGAGCTTATATCTCAGTATCAGTGAGGACACATAAAAGCCAGGTTTTGGTCTCTGGTTACCAATAGTAATGGCTAATAATTACCTGATAATGCTTAGTGGAAATATGGTTGAACATGGCCTCCAGCAGAAAAAATACAAGGTAAACCTAGAAATCAAAAAATATCTCAGAGACTGGAAGGAGATCTGTCCAAAAGCCCCAGGAATCAGGCTGAAGAAGCTCTCACTGGCCAAATGTGGAAGACGTTGAGCATCAGAAAAAACACAGCTGTGGTAAAGGATAATAATCCTTTCAATAGAGAAAAAAAAATGGTGGGTTTATATTGATGACTGAAAACAGAGGACTGACATTTGTTATTGTTCAGTTGCTAAGTTATGTCTGACTCTTTGCCACCCCATGGACTGCAGCACGCCAGGCTTCCCTGTCCTTCACCATCTCCCAGAGTTTGCTCAAACTCACGTCCATTGAGTTGGTGATGCCATCCAACCATCTCATCCTCTGTCACACCCTTCTGCTCCTTGTTATCATTGACATACTAGCTAAAAATATGACATCATCAATGCAGTAACTTACCTTGCCAAGGATCAGTGACTGCTGAAACCATTCAGTAAGAAAGCTGTGAGAGAATAGGTTGTATACTCTCAAAACAGCACCTCAGAGTTCACTCAATTATAAAGGAAAACAGGTATCATTACCATGGAGCAATCTAGTAATACCACCATGAAAAATAATCAAATTTAGCATTACTGATAATTAAACAAATAAGAATTATGAGCCTTCTTAAAAAGGCAGTGGGAATTATATAACATCTCCCATAGTTCTCCTACCAAAACATTTGATCTGTGTATAATCATCCAGGTTTTGACATATTCTACAAAATACTCAGCCCAGAATCTTCAAATACTTCAATTTCATGAAAACTTTAGGAATCTATGGAGACATGATGAATGCAATGTGTGAATCTAGATTGGGTAAAAAAATAAAACCTTATACAGAGAAAAAATTAATGAAAAATAGGTTAAGTGCATTATGCACTTTATGTTAAATAATATTATTGCATCAATATTCAATTTATTGTTTTGATAATGATGTTGTTGCTTTGTAAGAAAACACTGGAGCATCTACAAGTAAAGAATCAGGTGGAAGTTTTTGGTAAAGGTCCTCGGTATAGGTATAATTCTTGGATTAGCAAATCAGAAGGAAGAAACTACCTAGAAAAATGTATTAAGTGTGTCATGAATGATGCATCATTGAGAATCTAGTTCTTTGGAGGGTTAATAATCAAATAAGTGAAAACTTTTGCTCTCGATAGACTAACCAGAAAGTGATCCAACAAGCCAAATGGTAACATGTATAAGAACATAAGAAACTCAATAGTCATAAATAGGCATTTACTACACACTTCTCACACCCCTTACCGTGATAACTTTATAAGTATGAAGTATGAAAAATGCCCATGAAGTATAAAGTCTAGTTGGCAAGGCAGGTCTTGTACACATGAAACAATTTAAAAGCAGTACAAGACACCATGTCCTCAAAGGCTGATTTCTGTGGTTTGAACTAAAAATATAATAGGAATTTTTGGAAGGAAGAGACTGATGTCAGATAAAGTTGTTGGGAAATGGGGCTTGTCACACATTAAAACGAGCACAGAACTTGATCTTAGTGCAAAAGCTACCCACATGTGTGCCGAGGAAATTCACTGATGGAGAGTGTGTGATGAAAGTTAGGTTTTATTCATCAGAAGAGCTTCCATGGCTGGGGGTGGGGGAGTGGTGCAGTAGACGTTTGAGCAACATTTGAAGGCAAGTTGCAAAATTATAGGACTCACTAAATATATGTTAGAGAGAAACCAACCCCAGAGATTCATTTTTCCAGGTTCACACGTTTATGAGTAGAGAATCTCGGGCCCAGAGAAGGGCTGTAATTTGTAAGAAAGAAAGCAGAAATTTGCTCAATGGCAGAAAACTGGATGGGAATCCAGCAACCAGGTCAACTTTGGCAAGCCACTCAGCACTTCTGAACCTTTGGCAGTATGGCAGCTGGGATATCTTCCAACAGGAGAAGGTGTCCTTTGAATCTGAGTCCCCTTAACAACTTACCAGACCAAGTGAATGTGGAAATGACTTGGTAGGACTTCTGAAATTAGGTCACTGAAACACTCAGAGGCCACCCTGCTCTATGAAGCCAGGCTCCACTGAGATGTCCTGAGGGATATGAAATAATACAGGAGAAAGAAAAAACAGCCACGGAACACCAAGGCTGAAGACACGTGAGGGAAGAAGCCACTTTTGAAGCGGCTCCTCCAGTCCAGCTACCCCAGCTGAGGCCATGTGGGTTACAGATGAATCTCCAAGTCCATCTTGAATTTCTGACCAACACCTGTGTCTCCAATTAAAAAGTTGTTTTAAACCACTAACCTTTGAAGCAATGTGCATGCGTGCTAAGTCGCTTCAGTCGTGTCCAACTTTGTGCAACCCTATGGACTACCGTCTGCCAGGCTCCTCTGTCCATGGGATTCTCCAGGCAAGAATACTGGCATGGGTTGCCATGCCCTCCTCCAGGGGATCTTCCCAACCCAGGGATCGAACCTTCATCTCTTATGTCTCCTGCGTTGGCATGTGGGTTCTTTACAACTAGCACCACCTGGAAAGCTCTTGAAGTAGTGTCCTCCAAAGTAATAGACAGTCCACTGGTTTCTAGTGTCTTGATAACTTTATATATTTTTGCTTTTACAAAATTCCACAAGAAAAAAAGATTTACAAATGATCGGTTAAAGAAGTAAGCAAGTAGCAGGTAACAAGTTTGTTTAAATAGAAGGGTAGCTTGTCACAGAAATAACAGGAAGTACCTTTAGGAAACAAGGAGTGCCAAAAATTAAGATTCTCATGTTGTTTTCTAAGGATATAGAACCTTAATTCTGGCTGCAAAAAATATCACTGTTTCTCTTAAATTTAGGAAACTGTAATGAAATGCTTTCGAACTGTGGTGCTGGAGAAGATTCTTGACAGTCCCTTGGACAGCAAGGAGATCAAACCAATCAATCCTAAATAAAATTAACCTTGAATAGTCATTGGAAGGACTGATGGCTGAAGCTGAAGCTCCAATACTTTGGCCCCCCTGATGTGAAGAACCGACTGATTGGAAAAAATCCTGATGCTGGTAAAGATTGAGGACAGGAGAAGAAGGGGACGACAGGATGAGATGGTTGGATGGCATCACAGACACAATGGCCATGGGTTTGAGCAACTCGGGGAGATAGTGAAGAACAGGGAAGCTTGGCGCGCTGCAGTTCATCAGGTCACACAGAGTTGGACTTAGCAACTGACCAACAATTTACAGTCTTCTCTTTGAGTCTAACTGTCCTTTTCTGTAATATCTGAAAGATAACATTTGTTCTTCCCATCTCAAAGAGGGTTGTCACAGCAAAACATGGCTGTCACTTCACCAAGACTTGCCCACTCTCTCCACCTTCCAGGCACGTGATAAGATTATGCTTCTGCTGCCCTGTGGTTGAGTGAGGTCATGTGATTAGCTACTTGAGCTGTGAGCATAAGTAACACACATCACTCTCAAGCCAGGGCATTTAATTGTCAGTTCTAGACCTTCCAGAGTTCTCTTTCCCGATAAACAACTGAAATAGTCTGGGCCCATCATCCTGGATTCCTGGATTAATCTGGTGATCAAAGAGCCCAGCCAACCCATGAAATACATATAACCTGAATGAGAAGCAAACCTTTGTTCATTTAAGTCAAAGAGATTCTGAAAATGGCTCCTTATTGCAACATGGGATAGCCTATTCTGACTGATGCAACAAAGATGATTGGAAATACTCTTGGAAATGGAGAAGTGATACAAAGCTGTGCTAATCTGCTCAGTTCAGCTCAGTCGCTCAGTTGTGTCTGACTCTCTGCGACCCCATGGACTGCAGCACGCCAGGCCTCCCTGTCCATCACCAACTCCTGGAGCTTGCTCAAACTCATGTCCATTGAGTCGGTGATGCTATCCAACTGTCTCATCCTCTGTCGGCCCCTTCTCCTCCCCGCTTCAGTCTTTCCCAGCATCACAGTCTTTTCTAATGAGTCAGTTCTTCACATCAGGTGGCCAAAGTATTGGAGTTTCAGTTCAGCATCAGTCCTTCAAATGAATATTCAAGGTTGATTTCCTTTAGGATGGACTGGTTTGGTTTCCTTGCGGTTCAAGGGGCTCTCAAGAGCCTTCTCCAGCACCACAGTTAATAATAACACACTTTGGAATAATAGCTATACTATTACAGTTTTACTGTTATTACAAAGAACAAGCATCAACAGGCCTATGAGTAGGGCAGCAACCCGGAATGACTCGGTCAGCTGTGTGAGGCAACCTTTTCATCTTGATTGACAAGTCCCCCAGCTCCTGAGAGTCCAATTTCTCTGTGTAGATGATGAGGATGAGGATGGTGGTGAGGAGAGCGGAGAAGTTGGAAGAATATCTACCGTGTGACTGGAAACCACTGACCCGTGACTCCTGATCCTCACCACGTATCTGTCAAATGGGCTTGACCATCCTTGTTTCCATGCGTACAGAAGCTGAGTCTAAAGAAGTTTAATAGTGTGTTCTTTCCATTTCCTTCCAACCTTTGCATCTCCATTTAGAAAAGGAAGTCTAGGCTGTTTGTAAAGAAAAGGGATGGGCTTCTCTATTAAACTTATATTCATTATTGTTCAGTTGCCAGGTTGTGTCCAACTCTTCACGACCCCATGGACTGCAGCACGCCAAGCTTTCCCGTCCTTCAGTATCTCCTGGAGTTTGCCCGAGTTCATGTCCAATGAGTTGGTGGTGCCATCCAACCGTCTCATCCTCTGTCACCCTCTTTTCCTTCTGCCTTCAATCTTTCCCAGCATCAGAGTCTTTTCCATATAGAACACGGCACGTGTTCTGAACTTGTCACATGCTTGCTTTCACTGATATCTTAGAGGGAAGCTGAGACCAGCCGAGACAGCTCTGCATCCAAGTCATCTGGTCCCCATGTGTGGGGATGTGCGTGCTTTCCTGTGGCCTCACGGGATGGCACAGATATTAATTGCTTAATATGTGAGCGGCAGGGGCTGGGGAGAATAATCCTCCATTCCAGAGTCAGCTTGGTTTTACCTTCATGGGCCACATGCACTACTCACAGGCCTCTTGGGGCTTGAAAGCACCAATAGGGGCTGCAGCCCCACTCAGGGCATGCGGGGGGTGGCATCGAGACCATAGTCTGACCGAATTAAGGACAGATGGTGAACATGAAAAGTAAAGATGTTCAAAATATCCCCGGTCCCACCCTAAATTTTGGGTGGCCCTAACCCACCCTGGAACCAGCATTTGCATGCAGAGGTCTTAAATCAGAGCACATCAAATAATTCGTTTCAGAGCATTTCAGTCTGGTCTAGGATAATAAGGATTTTGGAAGAGTAAGGGGGAGAGACCAGAAAAGCTCACGCTGGTGTGATTCTTGTTGGTGTGACACGGATCTGAGCAAAATTTCACAGACATGGCCTCTGCCCCTCTCCTTGAGACACCAGCCTCTCTCGTCCTCAGATTATCAAACCCCTGTCTTCTGCTGGGTCTCATCCTAAGCCTCAGATATCACCCTCCCTTCCTGTCCTTTCTCTTAAGAAATTCCACTTCCTTCTCCAAGACACCTCGGGGAAATGAGATCTGTTCCACACACCTTGGCTGAGTTCAGATCTCTAGTATCTCAATGCCTTTGCTTCCAGAATCACTTCCCAGAGGTATGTGTATGACAACCTGTAACTTCTGTTGGCTTCCTAGACAGAAACAGGCCATTTCCTCATTTACTCCTTCAATTAACAAGAGTTAATTGGCCACTCAAAGTGCAAGGCAGTGGGCTTGGCACCAGGCAAAGCCATGGATCATGGAGGTACCAACCCTGTCCTTTTGGTACCTCCATGCCCAAATGATATGCTTCTCTCTATGCTCATATGCTTCTCTCTAATTAGGTCCCCATCCTTTTCGATGGGGAGCTGATAAACCTCTATCAATCTCCTCTTAGTGGAATAGCTGTATTAAAAAAAAAAAAAAAAACGATACAGGGACTTCTCTGGTGGTCCAGTGGTTAAGACTCTACCCTTTTATGGCAGGGGGTACAGGCTCGATCCTTTGTCAGGGAACTGAGATCCCACATCCCATAGGATGTGGGAAAGAAAAAAGACTATGTGCATTGAGTGTATTATATGCCTAGCATAAAAATGTACAGTAATCATTTTGAA